>JAASAY010000393.1:0-95608 GCA_014822085.1 Fusarium stilboides | reverse complement strand
CTCATCTACACCCCTCCTCCCTGGCAGCCTTTCCCCTCCACGCACGCCGTAGCCGCTCCATTGGATTTTTTTTTGTTCGGTCGACACATTTTCTTTCGTGGGGCTTGGCTCAAGCTGCTTGCTCCGGACCTGGACCCAGTTGATTGACTCGAATCCAGACACTCTGAGGTACAAGCCCCAGCAGAGAGTTAGGCAGTGAACCATTGAGCTGCAACTCGAGCTGCCGACAGACGGTTGCTGCCACTTGCCAGCAGGACGGCTCCGGACATCAATTCCCTTTTCTCCAGTCTCCTCCATTCATAAAAGAAGAGCCGTTGCCCTCCCCCTCCAACATTTTCTTCCCTCTTGATCCCTTACTCTTACTGCTCTGTCCTCTCGCGTTCGCCTCTCCCTAGAATCCAACGTGCAATCCTGCCACTGCAAGCCAGTCGCCTTTTGAGATACCCCTTCGCTTTACGAATAACCTCTTGTTGAAGAGGACCAACCATACTTGGTAAGTTGTGTGTTGAGCGCTCCCTCGTCGAAGCACCCATTATATACCTGGATCTCGGCATACATTCGCTCTCTATCACCTACGACACCGGATACAGCTCCTCGACAACGTGGAAGACCTGGAAAAGGACATTCGGGTCATCGCTGCTCATTACTGCAGACGAAGCGACCTGAACCGGCGACACACCGAAATCACATGTCTCACACAAAACGACAAGAGACAACAATTATTCTGGGGCACTAATTCAACAACCTTCCGTCCGGTCGCGCTTCTGCGGCATTGGTGGCGTTTCTTTCCATGTGCGACAGCTGGTGGCATTGCTGCAGTGACGTCCATCCCCAGGCGCCTCTTCGGCCCCCCTTGTCTTAGCCGCATGGTTGCATGGTTGGTTACCATTCAGCAGTCCTTCATTGGTTCCGCTGCTCTCGAACATCCCACTCTAGACAAGGGGCCCGCCCGGCAGACCGCCGAAGATTTGGTGGGTCGACGGCCCAAACGAGACAGCTTGCAAAGCTTGGTCGTGAACCTGCTTTGCCTTGCATCGTCTTCGAAGTGGATGCTGTGAGATGGATACTACAAAATTGCCATGACGCTGTTCGCTCGAGGATCTCATACCAGAATCAGCTTGACAAAACAGAGCAAGTGGTGGGAGCTGCGGGCGCAGCTTAGTGGGGTATTCTTCACGGCGACTTTTTGAGTTTATCGTCAGATTTCTTATCTGAGTCGCCCGCTCAAGCCCCGATGCCGGAACGGTCAACACACTTTTTGGACACGACCCCTCGGGGGGGTAAAAAACGACCTCGGGATCTATTCGGACAGCTCTCGGAACCATTAGGAGATCGCCAAGCACACGTCGTAGCCTGTCACTTTACAGCACAGTCGATTGTCACCTTTCCTTTTACCCGTGCTAATTCTAAATGCTAGATCTCCGTTAGAGTGGTTACCGCCGCTCTATCAACGCGCCCCGCGATCCTACATCCCCCACCGAACTCCCCCACAACCCCACCTAAGTTCGATCGTATCCTTGCCTAGCATGGGCCTAAACGAGGACTTCGACGACCGACAAATCCAAACCGAAGCCGAGCAACAACCATACATCCCTTATGAGTATCAGACTGAGAACAATGACTCGTGGGCTGGTGCATTGCCGGTGAAGCAGGGTCTCTATGACCCTTCTTATGAGAAGGATGCTTGCGGTGTCGGCTTTGCTTGGTGAGTTTGTTGGAAAACAGTTACAATGGCGTCGCTAACACATTCATAGCCACATCAAGGGCAAGCCTAGCCACAAAATTGTTAGCGATGCCCGAAACCTCCTCTGCAACATGACCCACCGTGGTGCCGTGGGATCTGATGCACGAGATGGCGACGGTGCTGGTGTCATGACATCCATTCCCCATCGGTTCTTCATCAAGAACTTTGAGAAGGAGGAGGACATTAAGCTGCCTCCCCTGGGCCAGTACGCTGTAGGAAACCTGTTTTTTAAGCCCGACGAGGAGACTCTTCAGGAGTCTAAGAGGCAGCTGGAAGATGTTGCCGAGTCGCTGGGCCTCCGAGTCCTGGGATGGCGAAGGCCTCCCGTTGACTCGACTCTTCTGGGACCTGCTGCCAAATCGCGTGAGCCCATCATTGCTCAGCCTTTTGTTGTCCTGGCCTCTGCCTATGGCACAGGAAATGCTCCTGAGATGACCGACCCTGAGAAGTTTGATGACCGCCTGTTTGAGCGACAGTTGTACATCCTTCGAAAGCGTGCCACTCAGAGCATTGGTCTGCACAACTGGTTCTACCTCTGCTCCCTTTCAAACAAGAACATTGTCTACAAGGGTCAGCTTGCTCCTGTCCAGGTTTACTCCTACTACCACGATCTTGTCAACGCCGACTACGAGGCGCACTTTGCTCTGGTGCACTCTCGTTTCTCTACAAACACTTTCCCCTCCTGGGATCGTGCTCAGCCCTTGCGATGGGCCGCCCACAATGGTGAAATCAACACCCTGCGGGGCAACAAGAACTGGATGCGTGCCCGTGAAGGTGTCATGCAATCAAATGTCTTCAAGGAGGAGCTGGAGCAGATGTACCCTGTTGTCGAGGATGGTGGCTCCGATTCCGCTGCTTTTGACAACGTTCTCGAGCTTCTGACTATTAACGGCGTCCTCTCTCTTCCTGAGGCCGTTATGCTCATGGTTCCTGAGGCTTGGCAGGGTAACCAGCACATGGACCCCAAGAAGGCTGCATTCTACGAATGGGCTGCTTGCCAGATGGAGCCTTGGGATGGTCCTGCTCTGTTCACCTTCGCTGATGGTCGATACTGTGGTGCAAACCTCGACCGAAATGGTCTCCGACCTTGCCGTTTCTACGTGATGGATGATGATCGTATCATCTGCGCTTCCGAGGTCGGCACCATTCCCGTTGAGCCCGAAACCGTTATCCAGAAGGGCCGTCTTCAGCCCGGTCGCATGCTGTTGGTCGACACACAGGCTGGTCGCATCATTGATGATAAGGAGTTGAAGGAGGCTGTTTCCAGCCGATACGACTTCCGAGCTTGGCTCGATAGTGAATTGATTACTCTGCCCAAGGTCGTTGAGATCATGGAGCAGGCTTTGGACCTTGCGCCAAAGCTAGATGACAAGGCTATCCAAGCCGACCCCCTACTCCTTTCCTTCGGTTATACCCATGAGCAGGTTAGCTTGCTGCTTGCCCCTATGGCTGCCGACGAGAAGGAAGCGTTGGGTTCCATGGGTAACGATGCTCCCTTGGCTTGCTTGACACAGGCCCCTCGCCTCCTCTATGACTACTTCCGACAGCTGTTCGCCCAGGTTACCAACCCGCCTATTGATCCCATCCGAGAGTCCATTGTCATGTCTCTTGAGTGTTATGTTGGTCCCCAGGGTAACCTGCTGGAGATGGACTCCTCCCAGTGCGGCCGCCTGCTGCTCCCCAGTCCCATTCTTTCCATTGAGGAGTTTAATGCCGTCAAGAACATGTCTAACAAGTACTCCGAGTGGACTGTTAAGACTATTGACCTGACCTTCCCCAAGAACCAAGGTGTTCAAGGTTACATCAAGCACCTCGATGAGATCTGTAACGAGGCTTCCGCTGCCATTGAGGCTCGCGACCGTGTCATTGTCCTGTCTGACCGTAACACTTCAGCTGACCGCGTGCCTGTGTCTGCTGCTCTGGCTTCTGCGATGGTCCACCATCATCTCGTCAGCAACAAGTGGCGATCAATGGCTGCCCTTGTTGTCGAGACTGCCGAAGCTCGAGAGGTCCACCACATGTGTGTTCTTCTTGGTTATGGTGCTGATGCCGTCAACCCTTACCTTGCTATGGAGTGCATTCTCAAGTTGAACCGCGAGGGTCTTATCAAGAAGAAGACTACCAACGAGACTCTTATCCGCAACTACAAGCACTCTTGCGATGGTGGTATTCTCAAGGTCATGAGTAAGATGGGTATTTCGACTCTTGCTTCTTACAAGGGTGCTCAGATTTTTGAGGCTCTCGGCCTCGACGAGTCCGTTGTCGAGCGATGCTTCAGGGGTACTGCTTCTCGTATCCAGGGAATGACTTTCGAGCTCATTGCCGAGGACGCTTTCCGATTCCACGAGCGTGGTTTCCCTACACGATCCAACATTGGCCCTGCTGGTCTTCCCGAGTCTGGTGAGTACCACTGGCGTGACGGTGGCGAGCCTCACGTCAACGACCCTACCTCGATTGCCAACATTCAGGACGCCGTCCGCACTAAGAACGACAAGTCCTACGAGGCCTACTCCCGCTCCGAGTATGAGCAGATCAAGAACTGTACTCTTCGTGGTCTCCTTGACTTCAAGTTTGAGGACTGCACTCCTGTCCCCATTGACCAGGTTGAGCCTTGGACTGACATTGTTCGCCGCTTCTGTACCGGTGCCATGTCTTATGGTTCCATCTCTATGGAGTCTCACTCTACACTTGCTGTTGCCATGAACCGACTTGGCGGCAAGTCCAACACTGGTGAGGGTGGTGAGGATCCCGAGCGATCTCAGCGTATGCCTAACGGTGACACCATGCGTTCTGCCATTAAGCAGGTCGCTTCTGGTCGCTTCGGTGTTACTTCTGCTTACCTGGCCGACTCTGATGAGCTTCAGATCAAGATGGCTCAGGGTGCCAAGCCGGGTGAGGGTGGTGAGCTTCCTGGCCACAAGGTGTCCAAGTCTATTGCTCGCACCCGTCACTCCACCCCTGGTGTCGGTCTTATCTCGCCTCCTCCTCACCACGACATTTACTCCATTGAAGATCTTAAGCAGCTGATCTACGATCTGAAGTGCTCCAGCCCACGATCTCGAGTCTCCGTCAAGCTTGTCTCTGAGGTTGGTGTCGGTATTGTTGCCTCTGGTGTCGCCAAGGCCAAGGCCGACCACATCTTGATCTCTGGTCACGATGGTGGTACTGGTGCCTCCCGATGGACCGGTATCAAGTACGCTGGTCTGCCATGGGAGCTGGGTCTTGCTGAGACTCATCAGACTCTTGTGCTCAACGATCTTCGTGGTCGTGTCGTTGTACAGACCGATGGTCAGCTCAAGACTGGTCGTGATGTTGCTCTCGCCTGTCTGCTCGGTGCTGAGGAATGGGGCTTCGCCACTGCTCCTCTCATCGCCATGGGCTGTGTCTTCATGCGAAAGTGCCATTTGAACACTTGCCCTGTTGGTATTGCTACCCAGGATCCTGAGCTCCGCAAGAAGTTCACTGGAACCCCTGAGCATGTCATCAACTTCTTCTACTATGTTGCCAACGAGCTCCGAGCCATCATGGCCCAGCTTGGTTTCCGTACCATCAACGAAATGGTTGGTCACGTCGAGGTTCTCAAGATGCGCGATGACCTGCGAACCAACAAGACAGCCAATATCGACCTGTCTCTCCTCCTGACCCCAGCTCACAAGCTCCGACCTGGTGTTGCCACCTTCAACGTCCGAAAGCAGGACCACAAACTTCACGTCCGACTCGACAATAAGCTGATCTCCGAGTCCGAGTTGACCCTTGACAAGGGTCTTCCCTCTAGAATCGAGTGTGACATTGTCAACACTGACCGAGCGATGGGTACTTCCCTCTCTTACCATATCTCCAAGCGTTATGGTGAGGCCGGACTGCCCATGGACACTGTCCATGTTAATATCAAGGGCTCTGCTGGTCAGTCCTTCGGTGCCTTCCTCGCTCCTGGTGTCACACTTGAGCTCGAGGGTGATGCCAACGATTACGTCGGCAAGGGCTTGTCTGGTGGTCGCTTGATCATCTACCCTCCTCGCTCTGCGGTCTTCAAGTCTGAGGAGAACATTCTCATTGGTAATACTTGCTTGTACGGTGCTACTACTGGTACTTGTTTCTTCCGTGGTGTTGCCGCTGAGCGTTTCGCCGTCCGAAACTCGGGTGCTACTGCTGTTGTCGAGGGTGTCGGTGACCACGGCTGTGAGTACATGACTGGTGGTCGCGTTGTTGTTCTCGGATCTACTGGTCGGAACTTTGCGGCTGGCATGTCTGGTGGTATTGCTTACATCTTGGATGTCCATCGTGATTTCCACTCCAAGCTCAACGGCGAGATGGTGGAGGCCAGCGGTCTTGAGGATCCTGCTGAGATTGCTTTCGTTCGCGGTCTCATTGAGGACCACTACCACTACACTGGATCCGAGCGTGCTGCTCGTATCCTTGTTGACTTCAACCGGGCCCTTCCTCGCTTCGTCAAGGTTCTTCCTGTCGACTACAAGCGCGTTCTCGACGAAGAGGCTGCCAAGGCTGCTGAGGCTAAGCGTGCTGAGTACAACCTTCCCGCTGTGTCTGGCGTCCAGCACAAGAAGTCGGAGAAGGTTGCCAAGCTCCAGGATCTGGAAGAGGCTGTTGGAGACAACGCTGCCGAGAAGAAGCGTGCTCTTGTGCTCGACAAGACCAGGGGTTTCAAGATGTACAAGCGTCGCCAGGAGAAGTACCGACCTGTCAACTCTCGTCTTAAGGACTGGGCTGAGCTGAGCTCTCGTCTAGACGAGGATGAGCTCAAGTACCAGTCTGCTCGTTGCATGGATTGTGGTGTTCCCTTCTGCCAGTCCGAGACTGGTTGCCCCATCTCCAACATCATTCCCAAGTGGAACGAACTCGTCTTCCAAAATCAGTGGAAGGATGCTCTCAACCGTCTGCTCATGACCAACAACTTCCCTGAGTTCACTGGTCGTGTATGCCCTGCTCCTTGCGAGGGTGCTTGTGTCTTGGGTATCAATGAGGACCCTGTTGGTATCAAGTCGATTGAGTGTGCCATTATCGACCGAGGTTTCGAGAAGGGGTGGATGGTCCCTCAGCCACCCAAGGTCCGTACTGGCAAGACTGTTGCCATCATTGGATCTGGTCCTGCCGGTCTGGCCGCTGCCGACCAGCTCAACCGTGCCGGTCACCTTGTCACCGTCTACGAGCGAGCTGACCGTCTGGGAGGCCTCCTCATGTACGGTATTCCCAACATGAAGCTTGACAAGCGTATTGTCAAGCGCCGTACCGACTTCATGGCGGATGAGGGCATCATCTTCAAGACCGGTGTTGCGGTTGGTGAAGAGGGCAACCCCACTCTCGATGACCTCCGAGCCAGCAACAACGCCGTTGTCATTGCAACTGGTGCCACTGTTGCTCGTGACCTGCCCATTAAGGGACGTCAGCTCGAGGGCATCCACTATGCCATGGAGTTCCTTCACAAGAACACCAAGTCTCTTCTTGACTCTGAGCTTGCTGACAACGCTTACCTCACTGCCAAGGACAAGCATGTTGTTGTCATTGGTGGTGGTGACACTGGTAACGATTGTATCGGTACTTCTCTTCGTCACGGTGCCAAGTCTGTCACCAACTTCGAGCTTCTGCCTCAGCCCCCACCTGAGCGTGCAAGCGACAACCCTTGGCCTCAGTGGCCTCGCATCTACCGTGTTGACTACGGCCACACTGAGGTCCGTCAGCACACCGGCAAGGACCCTCGTGAGTACTGCATCATGTCTGAGGAGTTCATGGACGACGGTTCTGGCAAGGTCAAGGGCATCAACACCATTCGCGTGGAGTGGACCAAGTCCCCCAGCGGTGGTTGGGACATGAAGAAGGTCGAGGGCTCTCAGCAGTTCTTCCCTGCTGACCTCGTCCTCCTCGCCATGGGTTTCCTCGGCCCTGAAGCCCGTGTACTTGGTGACGAGATTGAGAAGGACGCTCGCAAGAACGTCAAGACTGCTCCCGGCAAGTACAGCACCAACCTTGAGGGCGTCTTTGCTGCTGGTGATGCCCGTCGCGGTCAATCTCTGATTGTCTGGTAAGTTATCACTTTTAACATCTATCTATTTTGAGACATATACTAACAACTACTTCAGGGGTATCAACGAAGGTCGCCAGGCTGCTCGCGAGATTGATCTTTACCTTGAGAAGTACTCCAGTCTGCCCGTCACTGGTGGTATTACCAAGCACACTGCTCAGGAGATCTTCACTCAGATCCAAGTTGAGGCTTAGATAAAAATTGTATGGCCGTTGTTTTTATGTTTTGGGGTAGGCTCAGGAGCAAAGGATACAGGATGATACCATGATTATGGAATCGGTTATGATAAAGGTGTGCGTTAAAGGACGATTAGTTTATTTGGTATACCAATTTGAAACACTGTTGGCTACGACAGACTCTTAGAGTACCTGAATGTGACGTTGTAATGGTATAACCTGGCAGGCGGTCCAGTAAACAATCGACACTCTACCTAACTTTAGGATAAGTTGCTATAATAATTAGAGCATATTTTAGACTAAAGATCTACTAAAGTGCCCAAGTTATTTTATTATCTCTTACCTAAAGTTAGGTAAAGTGTTGATTATTTACGGAACCGCCTGCCTAGGGACGAAAAATGAGATTTCGAAAGCTGGATATTTGAAGCCGCTCACACTATGTATAAGACGGAGAAGTCTTAGATATTGGCTACCGAGACTCGATTCAGCCATTGACTATTGTTTGGATCGAAGTTACACAGAGACGCAGCAGTCGTTTTACTAAATTGAGCATCGACTTTCCGTGAGGCATGGTGTAAGAGACATGGCTTGAAATGATAGGTCAATACGAGTTTAACAATACTGGTCGCGTGCTCACTTGACATTTCTGGCACAGAACAGACCGGATACTTGCTCTCTTGATGGCTGCATCCTTGTCTTACTTGCCAATGAATGCCTCATCTCAGGCTGCAAGTCAAGCCTAAGCTCGTGGTTAGAGTGAGGTATTCCAATGTGTATTTAGCGAGGTTGCTGGGGAGATAGTCTATGGTTCTTTTTTGGTTTAGCCGCAAACTTTAGTCAAAAGCCAAATCGCAGGGACATGTCATCACAAAACCTGAATATCTGCACCTTGACAAGTTTTCATACGAGATAGATCACAAATTTTCACTAAGAAAAAAACTTGTTGCTACAACATTGCAACTATCCCGATCCCCTCCCCTTCACGTGCGTCGATCGAGCCACATGAATGCACGCAACAGCAGGGATAACGAGACGGGAATGACATGTAAGTTCGAGATTTGGGATGCACCATGCATCCATGGCAACACGTGTGTAAGTCGCGGCTGCTGATAGGACAATTGGAGACTGCGACAAGGGTTGCTAGCAAAACCGAGGCGCAACGGTAACAACAACCCGTCAATTCAGTGCCTGGACACAGCGGCCACAGCGGGGCTGTTATGGTTCTATTTCCCACTGTGGATTAGTTTTACAGCGGTTTTGGATACCGACGAGCCGCTGAAGACCTTGCTACGCAGTGGATAGCAAGCTAGTCTGAGGTGCTACCTTACCTGGATGTTAGTGGGGCTTCGCGTCCAGTCGCTTGTTGCCCAGCCTTTTTCCCAATTCAATTCAACTTCTATTAACTATCGTACAACCTTGGACATCGAAACACCAAGCTTGGACTGTCATCTGTTGTGCCTCGCCTCTTTCACGAGTCCATCATCTCTTGTTCCACTCGGTATTCCGCTCCGCTTCTCTTCGCCTCGCCCCGTTCCCGCGTTGCAGCTATCCAAGCCGCGATCCAGGGAAGCTCGACCTGCATCATCATTGTGTCATGCGCTGTCAGTGAATCGATTTCGAGTTACTCGTCACTTCGCCCTTGATTGTCTCAGACTCGATATCCCGGCCGCTTACCGTCTGCTGCGCAGCATCTGGCTGGTTGCTCCCTTCAAAATAATTGGTTCCTCGGCTGTAACGCTTCAATTGCTCTCTAGTCGCAATGCGCTTCGGTCGGACCCTCCGCGAGTCCATCTACCCGCCATGGAAGGATAAGTACATCGACTACGCAAAGCTCAAGAGCTTGCTACGGGAGGATGTAGCCGACGACGACAACCAGCCATGGACCGAGGAGGACGAGACACGCTTCTGCGAGGAGATCTTCAACAAACAGCTCGAGAAGGTTGCCCAATTCCAAGAGCAGCGCTTCAACGCCCTCAAGGAGCGTGTCGAATCTGCCTTTGAGAAGCTCAAGGAGTTAGCTCCTGTTGAGTCCTCCGAGGAAGATGGAGCTCCCCAGAAGGGCGAGATTTCCGCTTCACGTCTGCGTACTCTGGAGTCGGAGCTCGACGAGATCACCAACGAGGTCCGTGAGCTCAAGAAATACAGCAACATCAACTACACTGGCTTCCTCAAGATCATCAAGAAGCACGATCGCAAGCGAGGAGACCGCTATAAGGTCCGGCCTATGATGCAGTTGAGCCTTTCTCAACGACCTTTCAATTCGGAGACTGGCTACTCGCCCCTCCTCAACAAGCTCTCCATCATGTACTTTGCCATCCGGCAACAGCTTGAGGAAAGCGGAGAGCAGCTCCCACCCCTGGATCTCGAGTCTCAGGGCGAGACTCACAATGGCGAGCGCTACACAGCCCACAAGTGTCAGTACTCAGACTGTAGACTATTAAAACAGCGTTCAAGGGGTCGACTAACATTTTTCTAGTCTGGGTTCATCCCGATAACTTGCTCGAGGTCAAGACAGTCATTCTTCGACACTTGCCAGCTCTCGTCTACAGCGAACAATCCGCCAAGGAACTCGATGGTAGCGATTCGCCATCCATCACCTCCTTGTACTTTGATAACAAGCAGTTTGAGCTCTATGGTGAAAAGGTCAACCGCCAATCCGAAGCAACTTCTCTACGACTTCGCTGGTACGGCCAGTTAGCCACTCGTCCCGAGATCTTTGTCGAAGAGAAGACGGTGGATGATAAGGGTGGTAGCCAAGACCTCAAGTTTTCCATCAAAGACAAGTACGTCAAGTCATTCGTGGACGGCGACTACAAGACGGAAAAGGCGGTTCAGAAGATGAAGAGGCAGAGTTTTGCTCCTGAGAAGATCGAGGAGTTTAAGGAGACTGTCAACACGATCCAGAAATACGTTAAGGAGAAGAGTCTCAGTCCTGTTTTGAGAGCCAACTACGTCCGAACGGCGTTCCAAAAGCCCGCTGACGACCGGATTCGTATTGCCATCGATACCGACGTGGCGTTCATCCGGGAGGACACTCTGGACAGCAGCCGCCCCTGTCGTGATCCGAACGAGTGGCACCGTCTCGATATTGACGACAGTGAGATGACTTATCCCTTCAAGAAGATGAACCAGAGCGAAGTCAACCGTTTCCCCTATGCTCTTCTTGAGATCAAGTTGAAGGAGGACGGTCTACGGAAGCGTCCCACTTGGATTGAGGACTTGATGGCCTCCCACTTGGTCCACCCCACACCACGCTTCTCCAAGTTTGTGCATGGTATCGCGGTCCTTTTTGAGGACTATGTCAACAACTTGCCCTTCTGGCTGAGCGACCTTGAGTCGGACATCCGAAAGGATCCTCAGAAGACATTTGAGGAGGAGGAGCAACGACGTGCCCAGCGACATGAGGATGTCATGGCCGTAGGAAGTCTGATCGGAGCAGGCGCCAAGTCGGGATCATACAAGCCCACGCAGAGTTCGCCAGTTAGTAAATCGTATCTTGCGGACCGCATGTCCAGGGATTCCATCGCGCAAACTCTAAACCAGCGGACTTCCACTCCCGCGAACGGCGAGGGAAACGGCGAGAGCAGTGCTCAACGGGAGGAGCAGGAGAGGTCTTACGGCACCCTTTCTTCGGTTATCCCAGGTTTCTCGCTGTCCAAGTACTCCAAGGCTAAGCGAGCATCTCAACAGCCACTGCCAGAGGGCGTGGTAGCGCCGACGGAATGGATCAAGAACATGGGTGAGCTCAAGGTTGAACCCAAGGTTTGGCTTGCCAACGAGCGAACGTTCCTTAAGTGGCAGCATATCTGTATCCTTCAGGGCGGACTGGCTGTTGGTCTCTACACAGCCGCTGGTGAGAACACGCTCGCTTCAGTTATTGGTCTTTTGTTTGTCCTAATCGCCCTTTTCGCGGGAGCTTGGGGATATGCGATGCTGAGGATCCGACGAACCATGATTCTGGAGCGAAGTGGTAAGGACTTCGACAACATGATTGGACCCATGATCATCAGTGCCTCGTTGATGATTGTACTTATTCTCAACTTTTTCTTTGCGGTAAGTTCTATTGTTTATACTACAGATGATTATAAACTAATGTTGGTTGACAGTACCGGGAGGCTTTTGGGCGATTCAACGACGGTAAGCAAGATGGAGGAGAGCTTTTGTCAGAAGACCTCAAGTAGACTTGAAAAGAGGTGTGAAAGAGTTGGAAAGTGTATAGTAGGGTCTACACAAGTTTTGATAGGACGGGCGTTGGATGTTGCATACTTTTGGTGTTTTGCATGATTAGCTAGAGAAGGATTGGCTACTGCTGGCCTTGGATGAGTTCAAGCAGTTTAATCACCCTGTGCAGAAGAGATCTTTGTCAGTGCATCCGACTGAAAGAACCCCTGAGACGCTGCATGCAGGTATGGGTCTGGTGACGCAGGCATACTGTACATACGAGATCTGAGTAACTTCGACAAGAGACAGCGGGCTTTCTTTGAAGGATATTTTAAGTTACAGCTATAATATAAGTCTCTTTTATAACTGTGTGATGTTGAGATCATTGCAAAACCATTAGGCCAAGGAAGAATTAAGAGAATGAAGCTATCATGTATTGCTAAGGTAAGGTACCTACCGTATGCACGTCCTCCCGCTGCGCGTCCCCTCGGCTGTGCATCTGCACCTTCCGTAAAGAAACTCTACAGTTTCTATAGCGACTTTGTTATTGGAGTTCCCCTCTCAAACTCAATTGTTGCCTTTACAACTACTTATTCATGATATAACTATTCCTCAGCTTCCATCTTCTCTCAACCCAACATCCCTGCTCATTGAATACAAAGCTTCTACCTTGCCTCGACAGCCTCATTCTCCACGGATTAGCCATCTCAATCCAATCTGCACGCCGCGCCACTAAAAAACAGGCACAGGCGTGGGGTTGGCCCCCTGCTGTTGCGCATTTCGAGGGTGACAAGTCAGGGCGTTCTTTTTTCACGGGTCTCTTCCTTTCTTCCTCTCTTTCTTCTTCTTTCTCTTCTCTGTTTTAGTGTCTAAGCGGGGGAATTATCAATCATGTGCAACGTCAAGTCTGCTTGCTAGCTAAGGGGAACCTTGTCTATCCTAAGTTCGAAAACTGCCGACTTTGCCATTCCCTGGGCTCCCTCTATTTACCGGGTTCCATTGTCTTATCTTTAGTTGAACACAGCCCAGCCCAGTCCGCGCGCCATCGGGCGTCGCGAACACGACTTTGCGACACCAGTCGATTTTACTTCCGATTCTACGCTTTCCTTTATGCGCTTTCTCTGATAATTCAGCTTCTTCATCCTTTTCGCCAATATCGATAGTCGCGTCAGACTTGCGCTTCACCTAATGACATCATGACGGATCAGGGCGAAAAGAAGGGTCTCTGGAGCATGCTCCGTAGGGCCAGTAGGAGACAATCGTCCAAACCTCCGGTGCGTGAAAAGCGACACCAGCTGTGGCATCTACTTCTGTTTTGGCGTTTGAATTGGAGATCCCTTACTTTAGGAACCTCGGTTCACCCGAGCTCTAGCTCTAGCTTGGCCACGTATGGAGCTACAGCTACAGCTCCGATCTCGCCAAGCTTCAACAATGCGACATCTTACTAATTCTACTCTACCACTCCAGAACAAGGACGACCTCGAACCCGCAGAATACCACCGTCCTCGCCGTGCTAGTAACGGTGACGCTGCCATTTCGCCATTTCGTCAGAGCCTCGGTTCTGCTCCGGATCTTACTACCTACGACAATAACCGCCCTATGACCGCTGAAGATGAGTCTCCCTCATCGCGCCGCAGACCGAAGAGGGGAGAGCCCGAGCCTGAACCTCGTTCTTCCCCAATCAGATCCAAATCGTCCGGCTTCTTGAACAAAGCTCGCGCATCTAATGGTAATGGTCGCGCAACCAACGGACGTCCAGCCCGCGCTCGGGAGCCTCCTACAACATGGCCACCTTACGGTGTATCTATAGACGATGAGCTACCTCCTCAGCATGCCCTTGAACTTGTCGCCCGTGGCGCTCCCTCCCATAAAGGCCATAAGCGTCCTATACCGCATCAGCCTGAGGAGTTCTACTCGTTGCACACAACGTCTAGCGGTAATCGGCCTGATAGCAAGAACTCCGATCACACGGACGTTGCCAACCTCCACGACTCCATGACCCAGCTCATGACGTTGCGCCTGCTAGGCCACGGCCATGCCACCTGTCCATGGGAAACGCTGGAGCAACCTAGTTACGGATTCTTCTTTGGTCATTTGCCGGGAACTATCACTCTCAACGAATGGGCCTCGATGTCCAGTGTTCTCCCTCCTACTATATCCCTTCGTGATGCTGGCGTCATGCCCCGGCAAATGAGTCTGGAGAATATTTTTGATCGATTGCAGGAGCTACGACATGGTATTGAGGATGATGACGAGTCCTTACTCTACCGCATTCTTTACAAGCGTATCCTGAGGGACCCTGATAAGTTCCTTAACCCTCATCGAACCCTCGACAAGCAAATCACCGATCTCATTCTCGTTCTTTCGCGCCCCGACTGGATCGATTTTAGCAATCCGCGCAATCAAGTTGCCACCCGCTTCATCTTCGAAAGAGATCCAGAGAACCAGGAGCAGTTTCACAAGTTCTTCCACCAGCTCCTTCTCAGTCTCGAACTTGAGCTACGTATCCAGTCGGATCAGCATAGTGACTATGCAAAGGAAAAGCTGACCTCAACAATTCCCCCATCAATACAATGGAATCTGGCTCTGGCCCGCCGGTGGCAGAATTTCGTGCGTGTCGATGACGTTGGCAAGACACCCGAAGAAAGTGAGTAATATGCAAGATGCGATATTCCATGTGAATGTTCTAACAACCAGTCCAGTTCTTCTCCGGTATAAACTGAAGAAGCGCCAGATCAGGATGCTGAGGCGCTTTGCTCAAATGATGAGATGGCCCAATTTAGCCGAAACCCTTGATAATATGAAGCAGAAGGATTCCGAGCTAGCTTTGGACGAGGTCAGCTCTGATGCATTCGCCTTCTTTAGCGGTCTCGTACTGCCTGGTGTAAGTTTGAACGGCCCTGGATGCTTCAACAGTTGCTGCGCATGGCGATTCTATCTTTGGGTGAGAGCTGACAGAGTATAGCAAACATTCCCCTTTCTGATTATGAACACTCTTCTGGACCTTGACCCTGACCCTGCAACTGACGAACTGGCGCTTCTTTCACACATGCATCCTCACTCCGGTTTCCAGTATAAAAACAGCTATACATATTGGTCGTCGAGTTCCATCGTGGGCAAAGTCCTAGCACCTACGTGTCATGCCGTTGCTGGCTGGATCGGTCCTGCGCGCACGACAGCGGATCTCAACCCAACTCAGATTGCACGGGTTCGAAGTCGGAAACCAAAACAACGGATGAGTCCCCAAGATGTTGAATCGATGGGAGAGCGCTCTGATCCGCTTGGTCCTTCTGCCGAGGTCTATCCTGTAGACGAGTATGAGCCAGTGCGCCCGAAAGGCGGTCCCGATGATGCTATTGACACGGTCCGGATAGAGCTGCTGAGTCTCAAAGGGGCGGACCGACCGGAAGATACATCTCCTCCGTCAGGAGGTCCGCGCTTATTTGACGCGACGATTCAATTCGCCATTGACGGTGTATCATGGCCTCTGCGGCTCATGTATGATGTATCCTTTCTGGCCGCGTGGCCTTGTTCCGACGGACCGCATCCACTCTTCTTTGACTACATTTATACGGCGATTCGTGCAGACTCCATCGTCGGTGTTCGGGATTGGGGTGGCCTGTATGGGGGACCGCAGTTGCATAGTGTGCCATCAAGCCCTGGGCCAGGCATGATGCGAGGGCCATACCGAGACATGTTCAGTGAGAGCTTCAATCACAATCACACTCCAGGTAATGGGTTCCTTCAGCCTCAACCCGTCGCCCCCGAAGAAGACGAAAACGACGATGAAAAGGTTCTCGTGGTGGAAGCTTTCGGGGTGCGTGACAATGAAGTCTTGGCACGAGCTTGGTGTTCACACTGGGGTCTCAGTGCCGTGGTCGCCGATGTTCGGAGAACCTGGTAAGTCGGATGCCAATACGGCAGAAATGCATATCGGACATATCGCTAACGAAGATGCAGTATGGCATGTGCCATTCGAGAAGCGTACGCGGCAACACTTACGGTGGTGATCCTGGTTGAAGGCCAGGAATACCCTAATAATGAATGATGATTTATGAATTATGTATATTTGATCCCACGCCTAGCAATAGGTCGTGGGATGTATTTGCGAAACTTTTCGAGGCATGGTCAGGGGAGTTTGGGTTTCAGAGACCAGGGGAAGACAGCAAGAAGTTGAGAAGACGGAATTGGAGGAGGAGCGGTGTGCTGTAAGTAATAGACGTTGAGAAATAATCTGGCGTGATGATAGTTCGGTGGTTGTAGAAACACTTCCCTGAGGTTACCACTCGGGTTCGGCAGAGCAGTCTCCGAATAAGATGAAATCAGTTGGGGCAGTCAACATTAGCTCTCAAGTTGTGATAAGACGGCCGGCATTGCCAGAGAAAGCCATAGCATGATTGAATTGACCATTGTGCATCTCCGTCTTGGCCATCCAAGGTGACCAAGGTAATGTTCACCGCATAAGACAGGTCAAGCAAGACAGATGATCTCGGTGAGTGTCATCCAGCTTGCCATTGGCCAATTAACTGGTCATGGCAGCTCGGATGCATAGGCGGCATCACGGATGAGCCGGATCTGGAATTCCGGAGCTCTGGGACAGTTTCAAATGCGATGCAGCATCCCGGCCAGACAGCTTGTGCCGTATCTGCAGCCTGTAGCTTGTGGGTGCTAAACCGACCCCTCGGAAATGGGAATGGGGGACAATAGGAAATGCCGGATAGATCCTGGCTCATGTCATATTTTTGAGGTCATCGGATACAATCAATTTTTCCCATGTCCCCGCTGCGGCCAACGCCACATCATATCATCTCACCACGATGAATCTGTAGATAGATAGAATAGAATCGAATAGAGGCGGCGGTGTGCCTGTGCTTGTGCCTGTGCCTGTACCTTTGCTTGTTCCTCGAGACGAGGGAAGGGGTGGAGAAGAGCTGCGTGTGGATGCCGATCGTAGTGCGCTGTGAGTCGCGCGGGTCGACGGGCAGTTGTGAAGCTAGATTGATGGCTTACAGCTAGGCAATTGTCTAAAGGATATGAGGAGAGATGTTGTTGAGTAAAGCGGCATTGTCAACAAATTTCCTGTTGTTTATCAAGGTAATAGAAAGAAGAGGAAGTGTTTCCGAGTTTCGTAACTCTTTCCTATTCAGCTTAGACCGGCCAATTCTGTCGTCGGATTCCCTAGTCTCATGATTGGTGATCAGACGTAGAGATCAACTATTATGAGGCAATGGTAGTAAGAAATAGTAAGGATAATCACAAATATCATTTGCTTTTTGTTTTCTCTGCCAGGTCAGCTTTCTAAACACACACCTTACACTCAGTCTCTTTCTGTCCTTGCACTCGGTAAAGTCCATCATGAGTTCTAATAATGGCAGATCATGAAATCTTCGACTAGCTCTATTGAGTTGAGATGGACTGATAGACCGTTCTGGGTGGCTTGAGACCCCACCCCTAGGCAACAACATTTCGGATCAGAAAACGGCAAAGCCGCCCTGAATTGGGCTTTGGTTGGTGGTAAAGGTGCACGTGAAGAAGTAGGAGACGGGAGGAAGAAAAAGGAAAGATGGAAAAAAGTCCCGTTTGTCAACATGCCAAGGATCCCGATGCCGTTGAGAACGCCACTGTAACATCAGACTGCAGAGCTCTGCAGCAGCTGTTGCATAAAGAGCCCCATTACCAATTGTCTATTCAGCTTCTAGAGCTCTTGGTAATGCAGAAGCAGCAGCTTCTGGGTGAGGTGCTACTGTATTTTAACACCACCCCATATCCATCCATATCCAATATCCATCTGCAATTCGCGTCAGTCTTTGCCTCCCCCCATGTCACCCACGACGCCTCTTCCCTGCTCAGTCTAGTCAATCCCGAGCTCCCGCGGGTGCCCCGCCATGAAATTAGTGGGCTTAGTGGGGGTCCCCCAGGATTATCAATGCCAAAAGCTGTTTGCCATGATGGAGCTTCAGGCCTGGGCACGATTGCTTCTCTCCCCATCATGAGCTCCCCTCGAGTCTCTCCCCCCGTAGGCTCCGTATTGTGCCACGAGATAGGGAGAGTGGACGATAAAGAGATGCCCATAATAAAGTGTCCACGAGCTTATTTTTGGGAGGTTCCACATCATCTGACTATTCAATTGCTCCGTAGTCGCTAATATATGAGCTTTCCTCTTCGTCTTGTTCCTAAACGTCATTCTCATCATTTCATCTCCAGGAATTGAGTTATCAGTAGCTTTGCTTTGCTCCGTACAGTACAGTACCAGTACAGCGCATTACGACTCCCGCTCCGCACCTCAGGCTAAGACATCTAACGTTTAGCTGACCACTCAACCACCATCATCATCCATCATCACACACCCACCTAAAGTTCGAGACTCATCCCATTGGGATTGCTTTTCGCGGGGTGACACCTCCGCACGACGCCTCATTTCTTCTCTCACCCTCCTCCCCTCACCATCTTCCCCATTGGGAATCTTTGACGCAGGCCCCCAGAGCTTATCCTTCGGGCAATAAAAAACAACGATCAGTCTTGCGCCCACTTTGATCCCTTTGATATGTATACCTTTCATAAACCCATCAAAGTCATGGAGTGAGTTCCTCCTCGTGTCCCATTGTTCTCTCAGCCTTCAATTGTGTCGAGACATTTGCTAATAGACATTCTTTTTCTTCATCATGGATAGACCTCCTCAAGTCTTGGTATGCACCCCTTGAGCTTCGACGAGCCTCAAACCGTTGGTTATGACGGTGGCAGTGGCATGTCAATGTCTTGAAGCGTGACTAACTGTTTTCCTTGCACAGGATCACTACATTGGTGTCGATGTCGGTACGGGTTCTGCCCGCGCCTGTATCATTGACGAGACCGGCGACATCAAGGCTCTAGCCTCTGAGAACATCAAGCTATGGCAGCCCGAGAATGGCTACTATGTATGCTGCACTTGCAACCCTCTGGCCTTGGCACCTTCTGACCGTCTTGCAGGAACAATCTACCACAGACATCTGGCAATGCATCTGCGAATGCGTACGTCGCGTCGTCAGCGAGTCTACGGTCAACCCTTCCAGCATCAAGGGCATTGGCTTTGATGCCACTTGCTCTCTGGCCGTCTTCACACACGACACCGACGAGCCATTACCTGTTACCGGACCAGACTTTGCTAACGATGGCAATGACCGCAACGTCATCCTGTGGCTCGATCACCGACCTGTCGAAGAGACCGAGAAGATTAACAACACCAAGCACAAGCTCCTCAAGTATGTCGGTGGAAAGATGAGCATTGAGATGGAAATGCCCAAGGTGCTCTGGCTCAAGAACCACATGCCACCTGAGGTGTTCGAGCGCGCCAAGTTCTATGATCTTGCAGACGCTCTTACACACTTGGCTACTGGCAATGAGACTCGCAGCTACTGCAGTGTTGTCTGTAAGCAGGGCTTCGTCCCTGTGGGCGTCGATGGCAGCGTCAAGGGCTGGCAAGAAGACTTTTACCACGAGATTGGTCTTGGTGATCTTACTAAAGATGACTTCAAGCAGATGGGTGGTGTCAACGGGGTGGTGAGCCTTTTCATATTTTCTCCCTTTGCTGTTTAATGCTCTTCCACTGTTGCAGCACGTTGAGACTAACAATGAGATTTACAGAACGGAACATATGTCAGCGCTGGCGAGCCTGTTGGCACTCTGAGCCGACAAGCTGCCTACCAGCTCGGTCTCCCCATGGGCATCCCCGTGGGAAGCGGTGTCATTGATGCATATGCAGGCTGGATCGGAACTGTAGGCGCTAAGGTCGATCTCGGTGATGATGAGCTCAACGCTGCTGTACCCCACAACGATCTCGCCCAGGCCTTCACTCGTCTGGCTGCTGTCGCTGGAACTTCGACCTGCCACTTGGCTCTGTCCAAAGAGCCCGTCTTTGTGCCTGGTGTCTGGGGTCCTTACCGTGATGTTCTCCTCCCCGAGTTTTGGATGGCTGAAGGTGGTCAATCCGCGACCGGAGAGCTTCTGCGACACATGCTCGATATCCACCCCGCTTACAATGAGACATGCGCCCTGGCCAAGGCTGAGGACAAGCACATCTATGACTTCCTCAACAACCACCTTGAGTTGATGGTTGAGAAGCACGGCGCGCCCTCCATCTCATACTTGGGACGTCACCATTTCTTCTACGGTGACCTATGGGGCAACCGCTCACCAATCGCCGATCCAAACATGAAGGGTAGCATGATTGGACTAGACAGCGACAAGAGCACCGACAACATGGCGCTGTGGTATTATGCCACAATGGAGTTTATCGCTATGCAAACTCGTCAGATCGTCGAGCAGATGAACAATGCTGGCCATGAGATCTCGTCCATCTTCATGTCTGGTTCTCAATGCCAGAACCCCGTTCTCATGAACCTCTTGGCGACCGCCTGCGGCATGCCAGTCCTGATTCCTCGATATGTCAACGCTGCTGTCGTTCATGGTGCTGCCATGCTTGGTGCCAAGGCAGCAAGTCACAGTAAAGAGGACGGCAGTGAGCCTGAATCTCTGTGGAGCATCATGGATCGCATGAGCAAGCGAGGTCGACTAGTCGATCCCAGCACTGACGAGGACGAGAAGAGGCTTCTTAATGCCAAGTATGAGGTCTTCCTGGACATGTGCAAGACACAGCAGGAGTACCGAAACAAGATTGACAAGGCTGTTTCCAAGAAGCCTCATGTGAATGGCGCTTAGAAGTTGAGCTCGTGTATATTGGATGTTAGTACGTATTGCGGATGGCTCTGGATATGAGTAGAGCGCTCGATTTGAGCAATTGGCGTCGGAACATGGTATAAAGGCCAATAATGATTGTATGTATGTAGATGGATGATGTAACCCTCAAAAGGATGAATGAACTAGAGTAATTGAAGTCTTTCATTGTTTCTGTACGTTTGAAGTGGTCGTGTATTGATGGAATTCAAGCTTTTACTGGCTGAAAGCTGAAGCTCCCTAAGCATGGACACTGCAGTTTGCCTAGCGTTGCCTGGGAGCAGCTTCCCGCTCTGATTGGTCAAAGCTTCACCTCCAACCGTCCCATCCCAGCCTTAGCCCGCTCCTAAATTTCTAGAACCAAACGCGCTGCCTTCTGTTGTTGACCAGGCTTTTTTATATTTCCTCATCCACGCATCCAGACAGCTCGTCTGTCATCAGCCTTCCATCGCTTCGTCTATCGCCCTGAAGAACCTCGATCGCGTAATCTTCCACAGCAATCGACGATAATCGAGGCGCCATGTCTCTCTTTGGGCAATCGACCAACACGGGCGGAAGCTCGCTGTTTGGAGGAGGAGGCAACACGGGTGGCACGACAGGAGGTGGACTGTTTGGACAGTCAACGACACAGAATCAACAAACTGGAGCGACAGGCGGCGGAGGTCTGTTTGGACAACCGGCACAGAATCAACAGCAACAACAAGGCGGTGCGACGGGAGGAGGCTTGTTTGGAGGACTAGGCGCAAACAAGCCCGCGACGGGCGGTGGTTTGTTCGGACAGCCGCAACAGCAACAACAGCAGCAGCAGCCGCCCAGCACGGGTGGCGGCCTCTTCGGTCAGTCGACTACACAGCAGCAACAGCCCAGCACGGGTACTGGTGGATTGTTTGGGCAGCCAGCGCAGAACCAGCCAAGCGGAACTACTGGCGGTCTGTTTGGTGGCCAGCAACAGCAGCAACAGCAGCAGCAGCAGAGGCCATCGATGTTTGGCTCCTCTCTAGCGCAACCCGCAGCCGCTGCGAAGCCCTCACTCTTCGGCCAACCACAGCAGCAACAGCAGCAGCAACAGCAGAACGCACCTATGCTTGGCGGAAGCACGCTTGGTGGAAGTACCATGGGCGGTAGTCTTTTCGCCAGCCAGGCCCCCAATGGACAATCTCAAGCGCAATCGCAACCAGCCGGCGCCTATTTCGACAGTCTCTTTGCCAAAAGCCAAAAAGCTGATGGCAAAGCTAACATGGAGGACCTCCCTAGCCTTGAACTCGGCCTCGGTGATCTGCGACATCGATTGAGGAAGCTTCAATCTAAGCCCAGCGACAAACCTCTGGGTGGCAAAGCTCACTACCTTCTCGCAGCCTCTGGTGTTGATCCTGGCGTCGCTGCTAAGGACCTTGGTCTTCTCGATGTCCAGCCTGGTCGTACTGAGCGCGCAACCCACGGATACGCCCCTAGCGAACTCGATGTCGAAACATACCTCTCGAACCTCCAGACCAAGACGACTCTTAGCATGATTGCCGACGGACTCGATCGATCAGTTCGCGACTTTGATAACTTCCTCGAGGATAATGTGACAATGGAATGGGAGGCGCAACGAAAGCGTATATACCAACACTTTGGAATTACACCCCGTGAGGATGTCACTACTTCTGGACGCGAATCTCAGAGTGCCTTTGGCCGTTCTAGGCGCAAGAGCCAGGCGCCTGCGTCGAAGACCGGCAGGGCCAGTGTGCTTGGCAAGTCGACGCTTCAGAAATCTGTCATTGGAACGCCTAGCCGAATTGGAGCGCACCAGACAGATTTCTCAGATGTCGACCGTTCTTCTGAGACTGGAGGTCTGGATGGCCGTGTCTCTTCCGATGACCGTGTCTCTTCCGATGACCGAGTGCTTCGTGAGAGGCAAGGGCGTCTATCGGAGAAGATTCGCAATCTCAACACAGCTCGTCTGCTCAAGCGACCCTACCCCATCCTTTCTGAGCTCGCAGCGGTGGAGAAGAAGTCTCATGAACCTCATGCGCCCCATCTCGTGGAGGCCTACTTGGCTGTCATGGAGATTGTAGGTGAGAACCCCGAAGCCGAGACGACACTCAACAATGCCACAGCCAAGGAGCGCGAGTTTGCGGATATGTATCTTAACGAAAACCCCAACTCGTCCAAGGCAGTGGAGATTCGGAAGCGCATTCTCAACGGCGCAAATATTTTCCTGGAGAAGCAGTTCTTGCGCGAGGTTGAGTCACTCATTGCCAAGCATCCCCATGAAGCGAAGCTTGGTGGTCTCCCCGATATTGTCAGCAAAGTTAAGGCGTACATCCGATTACGGTCTGCACGAAAAGACTTGGTTCCTGACAACACTGAGCTTCAGCAGGTTCAGGGCGAGTATGTCTGGGCCATTGTCTTTTACCTGCTCCGCTCAGGACATGTGAGCGAGGCGGCCAAGTATGTCAACGACAACACCAACCAGTTCCGAGGCATCGATAGAACCTTTGCCACATACTTGAACAACTACGCTGCCAGCGAGGATCGACGTATCACCAACAGGAAGCTTCTGGATCGTTGCACAAACGAGTACATCCAGCGATCGCGCAACGCTCCTGATAATTCGATTGATCCTTTCCGTATGGCTTGTTATAAGGTCATTGGGCGTATTGAGCTCGGTAACCGCAACCTGGACGGACTCAACACAGATATCAACGACTGGATTTGGCTCCAATTCAACCTGGCACGAGAAGGCGACAAGACGATTGAGATGGCTGGCGAGTCGTATGGCTTGGCTGAGTTGCAGTCGAGCATCCGAGAGATTGGTCTGAAGCACTTCCCCAAGGCCAACTCGGAAGATAGCAACGGTAGCTTCGGCATGTTCTTCTACCTGCAAATTCTGTCGGGTATGTTTGAGGATGCCATCGCCTACCTGTACCCCTTCTCATACGTGGATGCCGTGCACTTTGGTCTGGCTCTCGAGTTTTATGGTCTGCTCCGACCAAGCGATGCTATGTCGCCTTCCAACGACTTGCGCAGCTATAGCACCAAGAGCCTGCCACAAATCAACTTTGGCCGCATGATTGGATACTACACTCGCGACTTCAGAGCTGCGGATGTTGTGTCTGCTGTGGATTACCTGACTCTCATCTGCCTGAACCAGGATCTTGGAGGTGAGGCAGGCCAGCGACACGGCAGCCTTTGCCACGAAGCCCTCCGCGAGTTGGTTCTCGAGACACGCGAGTTCAGCAAGTTGATTGGCGATATTCGACCAGACGGTCGACGTATCCGTGGTATCATTGAGGAGCGTGGCCCTCTCATTGGTCTCGACGCTGAGGACGACTTTGTCAACACGGTTACACTTCAGGCTGCCAGCTTTGCGGATGAGAACGGCCGTACCACAGACTCAGTGCTGCTGTACCATCTCGCTGGCGAATACGACACTGTCGTTGCCATTGTCAGTCGTGCGCTGAGCGAAGCTGTCTCTCTCGAGATTGGTGAGGACCCCATGCGACTCATGCCCGTCAAACCCCGAGCTGGCGGTCAAGAAGCCGAGGTTGGTAGCAGTCTAAGCTTGGCGTCGATAGATGACCCCGTCGAGTTAGCTAAGACCATGATGAGCATGTATGAGCGAGACGCCATGTTCTACAGGAGAATTCAAGACCAGAACAAGGTGGCATGTCGGGTGCTGTTGGAGATGAGCAGTATCAAGGGATTGGTGGAAGCTGGACAGTGGGCTCAGTGCCTCGACGTAAGTTATAATATCCCGTTGAAACATGACATGATGCTAATATGAATGAACAGCGAATCCGAAGCCTCGAGATCTTGCCCCTGGATGCGCAAGGCGATGGCAGCACCATCCGAGCCTACGCCTCCAAATTCTCTGGTCTCTCGCAGCCCGTGTCGATCAACGTGCCAAACTTGTTGATGTGGACCATCATCTGCTGTGTTCGCCAGCGGGAGCAGCTGACAAGCGGCCAGTTCAGCGGCAACGAGGGAACACGACGATTGATGGTGGACCAACTAAAGCAGATGACACTGGATCTGACAACATACACCAGTCAGCTTCGATACCGATTCCCACCTCACCTGCACGAGGCTCTTGCAAGGGCATCGGCGGAGTAGAGTTTTCGCACGCGGATATCACATATTGGGTCTGTTGAATATAGGCAATGCCGTGCATGGCTAGATGGATGAAGAAGGGATACGCTTAAAGATAGGGAAGGCCAGACAGAAAACAAGTCAAAGACTGGGCGAGATAAGTTAACGGGTTTTGTGGTAGAAGCCCGCATCGATGATGTAAAAGAGAGAACTTGGGAGGAAGAGAGAGGATAATCTCTTTTTGTATGCGGCTCTATAGTAATTGTACCATCACATTATATTGATGCATGTGCGCTTGTTCGGAACGATGTTCTGGCTTACTTTATAATGTACAGTGAACCGATAGAAGTTTGCTGAACAATGAGGTGGTAATTTCCATGGCTGGTTGTTCAAGTCGTGTGACTTGGGGAGAGACAGGGTAGGTGAATTGAAAAGAGGCCATATCATGTAGTTATATCATGGTACTGCGTACGGAGAAAACCATTGGGATATTAACTGAGCCAGTATATCTGACTGCTTTATTTCAGTATACTCGATAACTTGAAATTACAATAATACAGCAGTTCCGCAATTTGGACGGTGATAGCTGTGGCATATCGACAGGAAGCCATCCGCATTATGTTGTTGAACACTATCGTGTAACTCGATATCAGGTCATTATAGAACCACTAAAAAGCTAACTACATCAATGAAGTCAACTGCAAATAAAAAGCTAAGAGATTGGAAATAACGGCCTATTGGCAAGGAGGCAGTTGACCCGAGCAATTCATGAATTAACGTGACTTTAGTTCTCATGGTTGGTCATTGCTTTCAGTCAACTTGACTCTACCTTCTCAACACAACTCTGGTCTCAGATGACCATGGTCGTGTAGCCTCTAGCCTTTTGGGTAATTTGTTACCAGACCGTCTCAGAGCTACCCAGCATTGGAATCAAGAATCTTCGTCCAACATGCACATATCTCAGCTAAATCGCCCAACTTAACTTCAGCCGTGTCTTGATATTGCCCAACCCAGTCAAAACTGAGGTCTCTAAAGCCGTTGAAAATCCCAGAGCATTTCGGAGCAAGGCCACGGAGATCATTTACAGCGACGCTCGCTTCTACCTCCACAAGACTTTGGCTGATGAAGAACTTGATCACGATTACTATAATGAAGACGACTTTGACATTATCGACGTGACTGAAGTTCTGTATTAGTGCCATACAAATTACCGCGAATCTTAGCACTCTTAGATCTAATGGTTATGGTGATGTGAAGCGTCCTCATCATCTCGAGGTTGGCGCACGATTTAAGGAACGACTTAGTTCTGCAGAGTCATATGAGGTGTTTCTGGAGTTATTGAAAAGCAAGAAGAGCTAATTGCCAATAACTCAAATACCGAGGCTCTGTAGTACGGATTCATGCTATTGCCAAAACTGCGAAGGATTGTCCTGACGCCTGCGGCTCATGGAGTTTTGTTAAAGCGTCATACCCTACTCCGAGGGCTCGTTTACTTCCGGGCGATTGATCTATCTGCTCCCATGCCTGTCACTGAAACCGACAAATAAAGGCCCTTGGCGGAGCCGTGAAATGGCGAGGAGAAGGGCAAATGACGAGGTTTCTGCGTCGTGAGTCAAGCGATGGCTCAGCATTGCCAGCACGAGAACACAGCTGCCCATATTCCCTGTGTGAGTCATTGGTGGTCACCAGATATGGACTGGGATTAACTGCCGTGTTTTCGATGATGCATATAGTTGTGAATATAAAGACCTTGTTACGGTCCTCAGTCAACCTAGATTCTCTCACTTCGATCTCTCGCTCTATGTTAGTGGTCAAGAAGAGGAGGGTTGGCACGCTTTTCGCAGTGGCCATTTCAGGCGTGCTCTAAGTAGAGTCAAGGACCTGCACCATTTTAGCTTTTCGACCAATCTTGCGGTTCCTGATGATCTCTGGGGATCTGAGGAGAGTGTTTCCCCTACTTTTCCTGATCAAGGAGGGAGATCTCATACTCAAACTGCCAACACTTGAGTCGATTGAATTAAAGTTACTTTTCTTCCGCCCAGACCATGGCCACTATCGAAGCTTCATCTAAGATATGCGAGACAAATCAGAGTGGCGCCAGCGGGTAGTTGCAGACCAGTCTAAAATATGCATTCGTATCGACGTTGAACACGTTGCTCCAGAACAAGCCATTGATGTCAGTCCCGAAGCTGAAGCATTCGCGTGCGGCAACTGTGCGGATCCCTTCTGTTTCGTTCCTTTTTTTAGAAAGAGCATTATCTAGCCGCTATTCTTCTGTTCAAATATTTGCATACTATATGGCCATCTCTCTCGTTACAAAATATAGAAATTCAAGGAGTATAGTTTGTTGTAAGTGACTTGTTATAACTTAGGCCAAGGTTGACCTTGGAGGCACGGTATTTACTCGGTATTATTATTCCCATCGTGTTATTGAGGGAATTTTCGTTTAATTACGAATCACATGACCATGAGGCGGGTGGCCAATCCTCGGACTCCACTCGAATGGACCATGACTCGGTCATGACCTGGAGTTGGCGGGCTTTATGAGTCAACGCTCCCCCCTCGGAAGGCCCCAACCTGTCTCTTTCCAGTCACAATTGTTCCCATGGACCCGGTAAATCGCTTGTGCGACGACGCGCGATCTTAAGTTAGTCCTTGGCCTGGCCTTGAGAAAGAGTCAGGAAAGAAGGACCCCCACAGCAGAGGTGAGAAGGAGAGAGTGGGATAAGTCATACCCGGTTTATTTCCTCTACTCTATTTCTGATCCCTTACTTGTGCTTGTCTGACTCGGGGGAGGACGATCGCGAGACAAGGCGACACACGCTCGTGGCTGGAGAGAGGAGAGGGATTGTTTTTTTCTCCGTCTCCCCAGGCTCAGGCTGAGGAGGTGGATACATACGAAACTTATCCCCCGTCTTTCCCTTCCCTTTACCCCCACACACCGAGACCCGAACCCAACTATCTTACTCATTCACTCTCTTTTCACTTTCAACTGCCGAAGAAGCCCACTCCGTGACGGGGGGCCTCTTCTGCTCCAATGGCCTCCGGTCCCGATACCCCGGGGGCGGTGCAGAGTCCCGCCGGTGCTGGGCCCGGACTCGGCCCCGATGATGATTCGGTATCGCATAAACGCGACGCCGACGCGCTCAATCCAGGCTCTCCAGCAGCTGGTGATGATAGTGCGAAAAGGAGAAAAAAGGCTGGTGGTCCTGGCAGTCGGGGAGTCGCCAACCTGACGCCTGAGCAGTTGGCTAAGAAGAGAGCAAATGGTGAGTGCAGCGCAGTGCAATATCTGCCTTTTCCCATCTCATAACAGTTCATTCATCCATCCATTACGGCCTAGTCAATTAAGCTGCTGACGGATAGCGAATTCCATGTTCGTTGGTCCTGGATCAGCTGTTGATCTTCTCTTGTCTGTCCCTTTCTGTCTTGAGACTTACCCCATTCGTCTCCATCACATCTGATAAGACAAATCCAACCAACGACACCCTGACTAACACCCTCCTAGACCGCGAAGCTCAACGAGCCATTCGCGAGCGTACAAAGAACCAGATCGACACCCTGGAGCGTCGTATCCAGGAGCTCACCAATCAGCAACCGTACCAGGAACTGCAGAGTGTCCTTCGCGCCAAGGAGGCTGTCGAGCAAGAGAATGCCGACATCAAGCGTCGTTTAGCTGGCATAGTTGCCATGCTTCAGCCTATTATTGGTCAAGGTAAGTTTACTGTTTTCTCTCGTATGAGCAATAGAAATGGGACTAATACGGTAGGACAGCTGCTATTGATCAAGCATATGTATCACCTGCTCATGCGTATGCTCCCTCAGTGCAGCACCCTGCTACTCTGAGTGTTCACAATAACCATCACAACAATGCAAACGCTGCTTCAACACCTGGCAGTGCTGCGTCTCCCCCAAGTCACGAGCCTCCTCCTGGTCAAGGTCACTGGCATGCTCACCAGCAGCAACAGCAACGACATCCTCATTCCCCTCACCCATCCGCCGGCCCTCCAACCAACGCTGAATCTCAGACTGCTAGTCAGCTGACCCAACAGCGTAACGAACTCCGCCACGGACTTGAGCTGGGCCCTGAGCGTCTTGGGCTGGAATTTCTCCTGGAGCCTTCTCAGCAGCCAAATAGGATACAGAATGGTGTCAACGGCGCCCAGGATACGCCCCAGTTCCAACATCTGCCTATGAAGCATGACTGGACAGGTGTGAATCAGGAGCGTGCGTTACATAGTCGTTCGACAAGCTGGGGCTCGCAGGGAAAGCCCGGCCAGTCTGGACAGGAGCAGCAGCACCACCAAGGTCAGCATCAGCCTCAGCATGCTTTGTCGGCTACTCATACACCCGAGAGCGTACATAGCCCTGGCTATAGTCCCGCCATGAGCTCAGCTGGTGGACCTGTGCCTCGCAGTGAACCCGGCGCCGTCGACCCTACAGCTCCCATCAAGAACTGTGCACCAACATGCCCCCTTGACTCCCTGCTGCTCGACTTTCTTAGTGAGCGTCGTCAACGTGCCGCGGATGGTCTCTCTGCCCAGGAAGTTGTTGGTCCTCGCTACCCCTCCGTCTCCTCACTCCTCAACCCTGCCAACAGCGCATTGAGCCACCCTCTTTCTAAAGTCTTTACTGATATACTCGCTACCTTCCCCGATATATCAACTCTTCCTGAGCGCGTAGCTGTGCTCTACATCATGTTCCTCGTCATGCGCTGGCAAATCGCTCCTACTCAGGAGAACTACGAACGTCTACCAGAGTGGGTGACACCGCGTCCTTCACAGACCAGTATTCCACATGCTGCCTGGCTAGATCACATTCCCTTCCCCAAGATGCGCGACCGTCTCGTCCGTGATCACAACCCCCTTTTGTATCCCTTTGATAACTTCTTTGTTCCCTTTACTACCACGCTATCACTGTCCTGGCCGTACGAAGAGACCGATACGTTGCTACAGAGTCCAGATAGCGAAGAGGTCATGATCAATCCGGTATTTGAGCGCCATCTAAGAAACCTGGACAACTGGAAGTTGGGGGATGCCTTCGCTAAAGCCTTTCCTACTCTGTCTGGAACATTCAACCTCAGCACATCTACCTCTCCGCGGCCATCTTCGTCGAGCAGCCGATGATGGAGGCACTGGGAACTATGTGGTACTATGGAAAAAATTTGTATAATAATATTGTTTCATATTAAGGGCGTTTTATGTGTGCTGTCTATTCAATTCATGGAGGTTATGGCATAGGATTTTCTTTGTTTTAGGCAGGAGAGAAGGCTCCATTCGTGGTCTCATCACTGGGTCACGCACGAGTGGTTATCATATCAGTAGAGGGTAAGGCACAGGTAGTCAGCCATGGTGGAGTTGGTTTGTTTTGATGGTCACGTACGTATGCATGTATGTATGCACGCGGCTGCGAGGAAAACTAGCATGAGTTCTTTTTAGGTACAGCAGGTAGCAGGACTCTGTGTGAACTGAGGTTTTTGAACACGACATTTCCGCCTAAATACGCAGAAGCTTGAATAGAGTTTGAGATGGAATCATTGAAACATCGATCCTCCACAACATAACCAGTGCAGACCTTGTCATTGACTAGAGCCCAGTCACTCTTCCCTTGTTAGCCAACGCAACGCTTGCTCAGTTCGAAGCTAGATTTAAGTCGTACTTCTTCATCACCTTTGTTTCCTCTCTTATTTTCCTCCAGGTACCTAGTTCCATGTAGTGAATAGCGTGGTCTTTGTTAAAGAATCATGGATAAGAAGGCTTTAGGATATTTTCATAAAGACGCATCCTAAACCCCCTAAGTTTCTAGTCTAAACTACCTATTAGATCAGGTTTCTCTCATCTAACTACCATCACATTTCTCATGTATTACTTACACGACTTCTGAAAGCCTCTTGTCATAAGAGCCTTTGCTAGATACCGAGTTCACAGCATACTGTGTTAGTCGCATCTCACTGTGCATTGTATCACTTCGTTCTTCGGACAAACTGTCCAATTTAATCACACAATTTCCCTTTTATTAATTAAGAAGTATCCTGTGCGGCATACTAGCCCATCCAAGGGATGAGTGAAGCCTACATTGTAGAAAGAAGCTGGACTTGATAGATGTTTACGCAGAACACTTCCGTTGTCTTTGCGATGTCAGCTAAAGAGACGATAAACTCTTGTCTATCTGAGGAATGCCAAACTAGAACAAAAATACAAGATAAACCGCCCTGACCTTATTCTCTTGTGACAATCTTGGAGAATTCTAAGGATCTAAATAGACACTTCCACTCTAAACCTAGACACAACTACTCCTCCCTCCAATTTGCATCGCACAACGCCCCTTTCCCATCAGCCAAGCACTCGGTGCACGGCCCCTTACCGCTTGTTGGGCGCGAGCAAATCGCCTTGGGCACCTTATTATCGCAATTGGTACATCTACCTTTGCAATGACCCTGCTTGTGTCTTTTAATTGTATCTGCGGTGAATAGCTTACCACAGGCGTCACAAGTTTTCTTGGACGACTCTAAGCAATACCTCTGATGCCTCATTACATGACGCTTCCACTGGAAACAGTGTTCGCAAAAGCCAGCTTCAAAAAGATTCAGCTCGTGCCCGTCTGGCCTTTTGCATTCAATGCCTTTGCTGTCGCACTCTTTGCAATTGGCGGGGCCCGAACTGATACTAGAAACCAGCTCGCAAACCAGGCCCTCGTCACTACACCTGTTGCATCTGCCCCAGCACGTTCTTTTGTGCTGGAGTCTCTCGTCACCTGGTGCTGCTACCACACCACAATCCGGACAAACGTTGTTGACCCATCTCGGTCTGTTTTTTCGTCTTGTTGGCAGACGGGCTGGAGTGGTACGCGAATTGCTGCCTAGGGCGAGTGATGAGCTGTGCTTTGAGTGGAGTTTGAAAAAGGTTTTGGCTGATGATCCATCAACGCCTCGGAGCTCGAAGCCGTTGCCGTCGCCGTCGTCGAAATCATCTTCGGTCCCTGCTCGATCTTGAGATTTCGGAGTACCAGTGTTCGCCGGGGGAGCTTCGGAGACAGGCTCAACATGACTGGCCATTAGGCGCTCCATGTTTCCTTTTATTTCGGCGTCTTGCTTGGCAAGTCCTGGCCCCCCCTTCTGCGTTCCTTCGATCGCGCTGCGAGCTGGTTCGACCGAAGGCAGAGGGACCACCCAATTGGGACCGAGCTCCTCTAATCTCTTCCACTTATCAACGATATCTGATGATACTCCGACACCAAGCTCGTGGAAGCCGGCATAGAGTTCCGACAAGAGCTTCAGCTTGAAGGACTCATCCTCCCACATTTCCGGTGCGACATCAACTTGAGCATCAAGTGCGAGATCCCTCTTCAACCGCTGGGTAACAGGCTTCAGTAGAAAAGTCACGTTTGCCCGATCGTTAAAACGAAGTTGAATACGGCCGTCCCTCAACTCAACGAGCTTCTTCTTCCTTTCTAGGTGGTCGTACAAGACATGCCGACAAACGGTCCAAATCCTGTCGTTAATTCGTCGTGGGTAAGGCGCTCTCGGCCGAGTGTACGCAAAGGACTCCGGAAGTCCAGCTGAAAGTCAAGCTTGGTTAGTGGTTTGCACTCAAGATGGCACTGTAGTACTTTGGAGGGACTTACACCTCAACTGTTCCCAGTTCACCGGATCCAAAACCTTCTGGTTGAAGTAGACGCTGTGAGGATCGTTGTACAACGACTGGCAATACTCTGCCGTGTACTTCCCACGTAGATCGCCCGACGCTACGCTTTGTGACACTTCTGACACTTTGCCCCAGGGAAGTTTAGCTGCGGAAAAGGTGTAGCGGCCGTCATCAGAGCGGCTCGCTGCTTTCATATCCTCGACCACCTTGATGATGCCTACGTGAAGTGTAGTGCGCTTCCTCAGATAGATCTGGTGAAGGTTTTCATACTTCATGCCATGGCTCTCCAAGATCTCGGTATAGAAGCCCACAAGAGCTCTAACACCTGCATTCCCTGTGCTGTATCCGTGGTCTTTCAGTATACGCAAGCAGGTAGCCCACGACAACCAGGGCTGATGAGTGGTCGAAAAATGGTCTTTTAGCGTGCTCATAACAGTAGGAGTCTGTTCCACCTTCCTGGGTCGACTGCTGAGGAGATTCCACAGGGAGCTAGGTGACTGCAACATTGGCAAGACGATGTTGGCCCCCTTCCATGGAGGGACTGGGAAGTTTTTAGGCCTAAGGCCTTGCAGGATCCTATGACTCGCATCTGCAAGTGCCTGATGCCCGGGGTTGCGTGTAGTAGGTTGTCCTTTACCGCTGGACAGAAAGATCATCATACAGTTTTCTGCAAAGAGAGCCAGGGCACTCTTTTGCAGAGCTGTGATATCATTTCCTCCAAGCAGAAATCGGAACATTGCAAAAAACTTCCAGTTCGAGCCTGACTGCGCCATCTTCTCATGAACAAAGAGACACGTTGGGTTTCCTGCCGCCCGGAGGCTAAAGATTTCGTCCGAACCCTTGGCCATCATCCGGTGATGGTCCATCATCCTCTTAGCCTCGCCAACCCGGGAATTCAAGTCTAAGGTAGATGTAGCACTGCCAGAATAGAGAAAGTGGTCTCCATCTGAACAATGTGCTATACCTCCGTAGGCCGTAAGGAAGCGATTGGACTTATCTGGGACAAGTGGTGCCAGATTGTCGAACTGGTCGACCGCCCATTCCTTCAGCCCCAGGATGTATTGAAGCCCAATTGGGATTACTGACGGATGTGTCAGTAGCCGAACGAGTATGCTCCTACAGTCTTCGGTCGCATTAGCCATGCAAAACATGGCAAAAACTCGAAGCGGACGAGGGCAGCCGCTGGGGAAGTCGAGGGAAAGAGCAAAGCAAACCAGGCTTTGAATAATCTGTTCGAGACGGTGCCGAAAAGTAGACACTGCCTCTCGAATCTTACGATTATTCTCCATCATGGAAACTGCAGACGTAAATTAGCTGATATCTAATATTTATCCAAGGTAAGTATTTATTATGAAAGACTTACCAGAGTCTTCGTTACTAGGAAGCTCTGCGGTGATTAGCCGCTCATGATCTCTTGTTAACCTTAAGTTGTCTCTCTCCTCGTCTTGGAGAGCTTCTGTAATAAAAGCCTCGACCTCGTCGCCTAAGTCGATGGCAGCCATTCTGGATAGAACCTCTTGAACGTTGAAGGACCGCGGCGAGTCAGTTCCGTCACCTTCTTCACCTTGGCCCTCATCGTCGCCGGCATCCGCCGCATTGATGCCGAAGAAATCATTCTGGATATCTCCGTCTTCAATGAGAGCGTCGGACATCTGGCTCTCAGACCCAACTGATTCTTCGTCAGGTACCTTCTTGGCCTCGACTTCTTGTTCAGCTGGGCCTCCCTCTTCATACATCACTGTTTCTTGGTAGTCAGATGTGTAGATGTAGTCAGCGTAAAATTCCCGAGCTGGGCGTTCTTCATCTTCCACCTCATCGTCCTCGTCCTCGTCGTCCTCGTCGCCCTTGTTGTCCCCGTTGTCCTCGTCGGTTTTATAGTTGTCATCTTCACCTCCGTCTTCTTCGCTGCTTGTCCCTTCTTCGTCCTCTTCCAAGTATAACCAGAGACATCCCATACGCATGGCGTTCACGGCCCTTGACTGGATGAAGGTGTTGCTTAGTTCGCTGAAGGTAAATCTTTCATTTGCGCGGTCGACGTGCCAGAATGCCATTCGAGCCAATTTGAGCCCAAGGTCGTCTCGGTCGATATCATGTGTAGTTAGTTCGTCAAAAATGAGGTTCGGAAAATGACGAGAAATTATGGGTTGGACAGCAGCAGTAAGATCACCGAGCAGATTCTCCATTCTGTTCATCGCCGCACCATTTCCCATAAGAAACATCCCCACACTTGAAGAGCGAATATAACCAATGCCAAGCACTTCAGCTTGAAAGTCAAAAGGCGAAGGAAGGAATAAAATGATCTCGTTTCCATCCGCTGCAGGCTCAAAGTAGCGTGCTATGTCATCCACGACCTGACCTCGCATGCCCTCGCTGAATAATCTCAGCAAAGACAATGGTACTACCATATCTCGTGAAGAGTCTCCGATCAGGATTTGAATAGCATTGAAGAGAGCCTTCTGTGTCATTTGGCTCCCAGGATACAAGGACAGGATATTCTCGAATGTAGCGTTCGATACCCTGCGGTTTGCGAGGCAGAAGGATACAGTCTCCCGAAATTCAATGTGCCGAGCGTCGTTGACATACAGTCGTCCAGGAAAATTTACATCATTCATGATGCCCTGTCCATTCTCGTCAACAGAAGGCAAGTCGAAAGACATCTGTATACATCCGGTTAGTGACTCGCTGCTTATTCAAAACATATATCTTGGCGTACGGTCGTTTTCCTTGTGCCGGAAACTTCTGAATATCTGGGTCTGCTATTTGTGATCCTTCACTGTCTGCCTTCACAGTTGTTGATGCGCTGTTGATCAAAATAAGAACGAAGAAAGTGAAATATCACAGAGAAGTTCGGTGTTGTGGTAGGAAAGAAGAGAGAGCTGGGGAGAATCTTTGTGACAGCAACGAATGGGCGTGTATGGGCATATATAGGAGTGCCAGCGCCAGTACCAGCGCCAGTGCCATTCGCCTTCATATTCCTACTACATGTGGCTATGGCAAAGCCGAGAGCAATCATGACTGTCAAACTATTCGTCGGAGAGTAAAAGAGACCCAGCAGGAGCCCCAGGGCTAGTAACTTCTGTTCCCAGCCCGAGAGCATCAAAAGAGAGGCACATCAACGTCTTGTGTCACCTACGATGAGACCAAATCCTTGGTGATACGGACGCCACCAACCAGATATCAAAATGAGGAGGCGTCCAGACCCCAAGACAAATAAAAGGGCCCATTCAGGTACAAAGCATTCAATGGATTTGCTAGGTACTTTACTTGGCTTTGCTTTCTTTTTGTTTTGGTCATTCATGGTTGCTGTGTTCTCTCATAATTCATAATATACAAACAAAGGCAGTGGTAGCAGGAACGTTTTGTGAGCAGCAATTAACCACTAAGAAGCGAGAGAGAGACTTACAAGAAAGGAATATCGGAAACCAGGGACGCACTCCGATTTGATTGAGCTCTAGTTATGCCCCTTGATGCTGGTTGCTCACTGCATATAGCCGCCCACACGAACGACTGCGTAGTTCTAGACCATGATTACTGTTACACACAGTTGCTGCGAAATACATTCTGCGGTAATTAGATTTCATTCTTTTCGCTTGCTTTGGAAACTCCAACATTCTTCGTTATCTTAAGCTGACAATGTTAAAGATACCCAAGGGCTTTTAACCACTTGGTGTAAGAAGAAGAGCTTGATGGATCTGGGTCTAATAGGAAAAGCAGAACTACCTATTTAGTAGTCCGGAGGCGGTGAAAACCTCAGGCTATATGTCTCAACAATTTGCTATAGCTGCATCAGATAGGCTTCCTGCATTAGGCAGCTAGATCACCCAACAAATACCCACGGGTAAGGGCATCAGGGTCGTCTAACACTCCCCCTGATTCGATGCTTCTTCCGAGTCTTCTCTAGGCTCGCATCCGGCTGGGTTCTTTTCATTCATCCCAAGGCCGTCTGACCCCCTTTGCGTTTTCCCGTGGCTAAAAATAAAGTTATCCTGAAGTGATTTCTTAGCTGCTGGCGGCTGTAGAGTCAATAAACTGATGACTTATCCACTGCAATTTTGGACTGGTATTTCGCTTTAGGGATTTATGTCTAAAGTACTGTGATAATGATCGTAGGGGCTAATAGATGGATGAAGGATGGCATAAGGAAGATTAGTTTGGGGGAAAGTCTCGAGACAAGGAGAGAAGAGCCCCGGTCTTTCAATGCACCGCCTGCCAGCTCATAGCGGCGATGGTATGCCAGCTTGTAGTAGTAAACAATTAGGCCTCTTGCTTCCTACAAGACCTTGATGCTGACGGCTCCGCCGTCATCCTAGGCATAGGCAAGCTGTTTGCTGGCCTATCCCTCCCTATCTCTTGATCTGAACAATGACTGAAGAGTCGTTAGTAGCTTAAACCTAGTCGGGCTTGTTTAGAGAGGGCAAACTGGAAGTTACCTCCAACTACTTGGTTTATGTCACAACCTTTATGTGCATATAGTACAGGGAAAGCTACACAAAAGAACCCATTTCCGGAAAAGGGAAAAAGTTTCTTCGTCGCCAGCCACAGGTATCCTGGGACCGTGGAGGACCCCAAGAACATGATGTCGGCTGCGTTAGTCATAGCTGCTGAAGCTCTGCGCATCACTACGTGCTTTGCAAAAGCACTCTATGCGAGTTTGATAGACATCTCCAACCAACTCGTGACTAGGCTCAGACCCTGGGACGTATTCTGACCCATCGTTCGTAGTCAATATCCTATCTTTCATAATTCACAGCTTGCAAATAAACACCGTTGCTGTTAGATTCATGTTGCTTAGCATATAAAACATGCATTCAAGAAGCATGTATGATCAAGCAACACTGGGTCTGACCATCACGATAGAGCCAAGTCGACTTGCAAGCACAGCCCAGCAAATCATAAAAGGTCTATGGTAAGCGCAAATGTCTCACAGTTGGAGATAAGCAAGTAGCGGAGAAGCAGACTCGGCCTTGATCCATAACTGCAGGCATGCATTACCAGAGGTTCGTAATAGGGATTGAGCTGAGAAAGAGACATTGTTCTTATGTTATTGAATATATGACACCAATATCCATTATCAAAAGGTGCGGCATTGTGACTTGTGAAACTCCTTTGTCAGCCCCGATTGTTTGAGTATGCTGTTTACTCATCTACATGTATATGACACGCTACTGTCACCTAGCTCTCGCGGCTACGTATCCCTTTCTGTGGCTATCTGTGTTTCTAGAGACTTGGTATATATTCCCGCTATCTCTAATATACTGGTTTGGCTTACTTGGTTTGGTTCACGACCCATGGTTTATATCTTCTCCTTCTTGGTACTTTTCTAGTTTGCTTGTCTCCATCCATGTTGGCCAATCTACTAACAATATTTATAACAATTAAGTTTCTAGTGACACTACTAATTTTACTGATTTCATTAAACTCCCAACTTTCATCTCACATAGCTAGTTACCTTCTGTAGGTCCTTGACCAGCTATAAATACGACCGCTCTGTCTCGCCTCCAGCAAGACATTACACAAATACGGATGCTTTGAATCTCACGATTCACTGGCCTATACATGTCCCTCAGAACTTCGAGCCTGCTGTGCTTGCAATTTTGCTGGAGTTTTCCCTTTAAGACAATGTTAGTTATGAGCATCTCACGTACTGTTTGGCCTTTACCTAGGGAGTTCACTGATGCTAACAGGAACGATGCGCGGCGGAAGACGAGAAAGGGTAAATAAGAGCCACGCCTTTTCAACATTGTTTGAGTCGAACAACGCAGGAAGCACTGTTTCGCCCAACCTTCTGTTTCCCTTGTGCAGTTTATGTAGCCACACAAGAAGAGTCTTTTAAGGGGTCTTCCAAGCTACATACTAGCGGGTAAGTTTCCTAATGTTATCGTTCTGTTATATGACACTGCAGCTTGGGCTGCTTATGCTGATAATTCACTTCGACAGCTGGGAAGAAAACAACGAACGACACTATAAACTCTTCTCGAGACGGGGAGCCTACCAAGATTCCACGCAATATCTGTTGATTGGAGGACTGCATGCTCCGTGGAAGAGTACATATTGGAGAGAAATCATGATTGAACGCTGACAAAACTGATTGTTATTTTACTGAACAAGGGTCGTTAATATGGTCAAATTGCAAGGAGCATCTAACTGGAAACCATAGCAAAGAACAACCTCTAACAACGAAAAAACTTCAGCAATAAAACGTACAAGCAAGAACTCCTTGGAATGGGGAACAACTGTCTGCACGTAGGATTTCTAATTTACTAACAAAAATCGACTGCTTGCAGCAAATACCATCAGAAAGGTAAAGCTAATAGCAGAGGAGAGCTCCTCACAGAATCAATACTCGATTATTGCCATTGGTAGTTTTCAAGTGTAAACATTGGTATCAATCTTAGCATGTGCAACTGTTGCGTACCTGACACTGATTGATTATAACTCTGGCGATTGTTGAGTTGAATAGAAGCATGAGATGAGACAAACTAGCTTTCTGCCGTATGGCATGGCAATCTTAGTAGAGTATACGGTTTAATATTTACCGTCTAGTTTACTGATAGGCCAATTTTCCTTCTTGCCGGCAGTTCGAGCATTCTTATACTAGATTAACCTTATCTTAATCGCCCCTTAGCTCATTTCAATCCATGGTGCCGTCAACATACTATGACCAAGTATTACCAGATTAATGTAACATCTTACAAGCTCCTCATTAGTGTTTATTCAGCATCATGAACCCATAACTGTCTGTGCTTCTAATAAACTTCCTGGATAGTTTCACTCTCACAAGCCCCCGCTTTACAGCGGCATCTGCCTTTGGAACTCTCAACCCAATTGCTCTCTCATGTATAAAGTTTAGGATACTTCATCCCTAAAGATAGCTTTGATGTTCTGGAGCAATAGATCGACACGAGAGGGCAATATAGACAGATCTCAAAGAATGAAGACAAGTCCTTATCAGTCGCCTCACCTCATACCACCAGGTTTTGTAGGGACAAATCATAAAAGTCTATTGCTCAATCAAAATCCAAGTTACATAGGAAAATCAGCCCTGGGCTGGCCTGGGCACATGATATTGTTGCCCTTCAACTACCTCTTCCGCCAAGCCCCATCACAGCTCTCTGCCTCTCCAGCAGCCTCGCACTCAGCACATGGCCCCTTTCCATTCGTAGCTGGACGTGTACAGACCCCGTCACCACAGCGAGTGCACTTACCCTTGCACGAGTTCTCATGTGTAGAATGAAGATATGTGGGGATATCCTTCCCACATTGGGAGCATTTCTTCATCTTCACCCGGTCTGGATGGCTCGGATTTATACAGTCTGCCTCGTTATCGCAGTGTGCACATTTTTTGCGCCATCCGTTGGGGCGCTCACACACCCTGTTACCAGCATCACTACAAGGTGCGCATCTGCCAACACATCTGTGCTTTCGAGGGTCAATGTTTTTCACTCCGCAAAATTGGCAGTCCTTTTTTGCCCTGTACCCCTGAACTTCCTTCCCATGGGAATAGTCACCGCAGTCATCTAAATTGTTGCGGACGCAGCGGTCGCATGGGCCAGGATACGGGTTTTCATCATGAGTGCAGGTCGCTTTGTTGGCATTGTGGCACGAACTGCATCGTCCGCGGCACTCGTACTGATGAGTCCTGGACTTTTCGGCTCCACACCTCTGACATTCTTTCGTATCCTGGGTCAGGGGCTTCGCATGAGAAAAACCGCTGCACTCTTCGGGTGTCGCACAGCGAGCGAGCACAAGGGGACTTTGCATCAACACACGGCTGACAGCGTCCGATACAATGTTCGTAATGCTCGACATACTCGTTGGTGTTGGTGGGAAATTCACACCAGCACTTGTGGCACTGAATAGCATGTTCGGCATCGACTTCGTCTTGGTGAGAGAAACCACCGCATTGGCACTGGTCTCTTTCACAGGCCAGACATTTGGTAGGATCCTGTGGCGAGCGAATGCACGCCACCTTACCAAATATGCAGGCCTGGCACCTGCCTCTGCACTTCGACTTGTGGTCCTCTAAGTGTTGGGTAAAAACCCAACACTTCTCACAAGTGCCAGAGTCTGTCTCCTCCGCCTCTGTGACAATTGCAGCTTGTCGCTCTTGTACAGCAGGGTCTCTCAAGGATGGTTGACCCTTCCGCGAGACGTAGAAAACCTTCTCCCTGAGGGGTCTTCCCTTCTCATTGAAGAGTTGGAAGGGCAGGTTCTCATCATTCGAATCAGCCTTGGCCTTGGCCTTGGCTTTTACCTGAGCTCTCTTCACGGCTCTATGTTTGCTCCTGTCCTCGGCCTGGGAAAGGCGTGTTGGTTGCACATGGCAGGTTTCTAGGCGCTTTGCACGTTCTGAAACCTCTAGGGGTTGTTGTTGTGACTCGTGATTGCGCAGAATGCCTCCTGCCTGGTTTCTATGCGTCGTGTCGACTACATCAGTTTCGACTTTTGGGACCGCCCACCCTTCATGAACGGTGCTCAACACCTTGATGAGGTTCGCTTCGGTTTCAGGCAAACCCTTGAGTAGCCCATCCCGGGCTCTGTGAAGCTCCCGTAAAATGCTCTGTCTCAAAGCGTCATCTTCCCAAACATCCTCTGCGAATTGCACTTCGGGGCAAAGGCTCAAGTCCTTCTTGAGTTGTTGCAGTACAGGGCTGCAGAGATACGTCAAGGTTGAAGAACTCTCGGGGTTGAGATAGATCATCGGGGGAGTTGTTATGATCTGATTCTGACGGTACATATCGGTAAGCATGTGGAATTGACATAGGTGCTTTATTCGCTGTCCGATGGCTGGTGGGTGCCGCATCTGGGTGCGGGCATAAGCAAATTTGTTTGGCAGTCCCTCTTGATATACATTGTCAGTATCTGTTTGACATACAAATTCTTCGATACAACGAAGATAAGGGAGTTGGTGTCACAATAACTTACCTCGTAGCCGGTCCCAGTTAGTCTTAGTCTTGAAGTTATAGAAGAAATGCGTGTAATGAGCATGATAATAGATGACACGACAACTGGCTGGTGTGTAGAGAGCCCGTAGGCGAGGTGGTGCGATGTCTTGGGCTCTCTGGGACACATTGACCCAATCGATAGCGAGCTCCTCAATAGAGTAACGGCGGCCATCCTGAAGACAAACGAGTCCTCGCTCTTCAGCCTCCCAGATGATTGCTATAGCGATAATAGTCAATTTGAGGAGACGTGCTTGCTGCTGAGACAAGTATTCCAGTCCTTCGTCATCCAGGATATCAGCATACACTTTCCGTAGAATCTGGATGTTAGTTCTTGTGTTTGGCTGTTGGCGCAATTTCAAGAACTCTTCAGCGACCTTACTCGGCAAAGTCAACTGGCCTTCGGTATCAAAATAGTTGCGCAGGTCGTCTTCCAGACCTTCTGTCAGCACTAGGAAATTGTCCAGTCTGAGTAGGTTCAAGATCGCTCGTGGTTCCTGTAGCAATGGCAGAACCAAGTTTGTTCCATACCAAGGAGGATCCGGGCAATCCTTTGGCCTGATCTCTTGGACGATCAGGTCAGTGAGGGTCATGAGCCTCTGAGTGTGGGTGCGACGAGGCAGAGAGGGGGGTACATGGCTAGCAAGCAGAGTCACGTTGCAGACCTCACCAAACAGCATCAGCGCAGCGGCTATCTTGCAAATCGGCTCTTGCACGTTGATGGGGTATCGCATGATTGGTGAGAAGAAGTACTTTTCTTCGCCTGACAACGCAAGCTTCTCGTGTACGTACAAACACGCAGTACCGGCAGCACCACGTGTGCGTCGACGAGTCACTATTTCATCGTGACCCAGATCGAGAATTCTTTTATGGCTGTACATTCTAGCATCCTCTCCAACGCGTTTGGTAGTTCTGCTTGCGCTTGTGGCGCTGCCGCAATACAAAAATACCTCCTCTGCTGAGCTTTGCGCCAACGCGATATACACGGAGAGGACGTCACCTGGCGCTTCGGTGTGTTCAAGGTTGACTCTCGGGATGTTGTCGAACATGTTCGAACTCCATATGGTCTGTCCTAGAAGGTATTGCACGTGGAGGGGCTGTACTGATGGGTGAGTGAGTACTTTCCATAGACGTTCTCTGGAACCTCTCTTAGCATTGCTCACTAGGAGGAGGAACCAGCCTCTCATAGCACTGGGGCATTGATGGCGCGAGCCTACCGCGAGTACAAATTTGACAAAGTTGTCAATAATCTCTGCATACCAGCCTTGGGATCTTTCAACAGACTCTCGAATGACGCTGTCGCTGCTCATCACTCCTAAGGCTTCCGCGTTTGGGGGTAGTGCGGAAAGAAGCTCGTCGACATGGTCTTGTGTAATGGCCATTGTCTGGAGCTCAACCGACGACATAGCGGCTTCCACTCGATTCTGGATGTCAAGTTCGTCATTCAAGTCGATTTCGGCCATCTTTCTCGAGATTTGTGCAACGTCGAAATTGCTGAGTGTAGCATCCGTCGTATCCGCCTTGGCCTCCGCCTGCGCTTCCTCCACCATCTCAGTCTCATATTGGATGTCATCGTCATCAATATCACTCAGATCACATTCGGAGTCGCTGTAGTCTTCAAATGGATCCAGAGTGCTGTCATATTCGACGACTTCTGCTTCAGTTCCACCGCTGGCGGGATCCGGATGGCTGCTCTCATCTCCAATAGAGGATTCTTCAACAATCCAGTCGTCAGATCCTACAGTAACGCGATCTGACTCGCCTGCCCAATCTTTGAGCTCATCATTGTCATTGTCGACTTCCATGTTGTCTTCATACGATTGGTAGTCGAATTCTTCCCCATCCGATTCTTCCTCTTCTTCGTCCTCCTCTTCTTCGTCCACATACGTGGAGTCTTGATAATTATCAAGCTCAGGCTCACTCTCTTCGTAGTCATCTTCGTCAGATTCATGGCTGTCGTCTCCTTCGGAATTATCGAGTTCCATGGGAGAAATCGCAGTGTCATCATCGTGCTCCGCCTCAGACACGGGTTGATTCTCGTATCCGAAGACGCCATATTTCTCTTGGCCATCTGCATCATGCATAATAGCATCGATGTCGCGATGTAGCGGTGGACTAGGTGCCATCTAGGTTCATTAGGTCAATGACACTTCATTCAGGGGCGTCTGCTAGCTCACCTTCACGATCCCTATTTGCTCTATTCCAAAAATCACACTTGGCCCAGTTGGTAGCTCACTCCTAGTTCAGTTAGTGGATTACTTCGTCTCAAGGAGAGAAGCATACCTTGAGCATTTAAGTCGATCTTTCGGGTTGGCCTGCCATCAACCCATAACAGAAGGAGGCAAGCAATACCAGATAATACATAAAAGATCAAGTTGATACAGATAGTAGATAGATATGTCGGTTAAGCGTAATAGACTTGTGGAAAGGCGGTAGCTATGAGAATAGAATGATCCTTGGTAAGGAGAAGAAAGTCCAGGAAATCATCATAACGGCAGCAGCAGACTTTATAAGCAGTATCAAGGAACCGTACGAGACCTCTGATCACTAATGGAAGAGATAAAGATAGTTTACTATTGGACAATCAACCATGCTTGACATTGCCAGTTTGGTGTTTCTCGTATTCCGCCAACAAACATATTGGATTGGTGTTAAGTATTTTACAGAAGCGCAAAGAAGCCAAGTTTGGGGGGGACAAAGATTCGTTGTCCGTCAACCTCACTATAGGTAACTTTCGAGATTACAATGTTCGTCAGAGACAAATTTGAAGCTTTACACGTATATAGCCAGTTGAGCTAGCATCTTGGCCTTGTGAAACACGCCAACTGATAGAAGACATGTAAGTATAAGTTGAAGTTGAACGTAGACAGAAGCACCTCAGTAATACGAGGCTGCGTAGTTTATAACCAGAATCACCCGCCAGTAACTGGCCTTCCATCGTCCTTCTGCTGTTATTGAGCCATTACCTATACAAACCCGCTGCTGCTTGATAAGGATTGCTAGCAAGAATAGTTGCCGACAAAAGAGAATTTTGTGTATGAGAAACATATTGCAAAAGACATGTTTATACATGAAAGGCATATTGCTGCCGTAATAAAGCAAGACTGCCAGCAAGCATATCCAGTAGAACAACATATCGCGAATTTATTCATCTTGCTTTTAGTAGCTTTCATGAGCAAATACTGGCATTGGCTCATAAAGGCTACCTAGTTGTGTTGTACAATATTCTAAACCACCTATGTCACACCACATCAAACCTCATCTTCACACACCAAGGCTCCAAAAGAAAACTTCTTTAGCAAAGGCCCCTCACCGAAGAACAAACTAGGCATCCTCTCTCTGGGCATTTTTTGAAACATGAGCGCCTTGATCGGCGTATCAACGTGAGTAGGATCTGTAGCCGGGCATTGTAGTCGACGCCCTGATCTTAGTGAAAAAAGCTTGACAGTTCCGTTGTCTTGCGCCGCAGCAACGACATTTAGCTCTGAACTGGCATCCCAACCAATGTGGAAGTGTGCCTCGTTGCGATGCTCTTGGAACTGCAATAGCGGATTTGTTCCACGTGGGCTGCGTGAAAGAAAGCGTACGTCATACAGAGCCATCGAGCTTTGAAGCCCCGATACCAGGACTTGATGTGGATTCACACTTTTGATGTGCGAGATGGAGCTTGTGTGCTTAGCAAATGACCAATGTGCCTCTGGGGCGCGAAGGTCTGTGATCCAAAGCCTAGGATGCCGTCCTCCCGCAAGCAGTACATTGTGATTGCCCTCTTGAAAGTCCTGCGCAAAGATCTCTTGCGGAAGCTGCATGCCCTTTGGAGCGACACCGGGTGCAATGGCCGAGAGTGTCTCGTTAGAACGCACCTGCAGGAGACCGTTGTTTGAGCCAACAACGCAAATAAGGTCTGAGGAGGGAGGGGCGGGTGTACTACTGTGAACGATCCATTCGTCGCGGAGACCATGACGTACAGAGAGTCTTTGGTAATGATTTGCTGTTTCCAATTAGCTAAAGTTTGAAGGGTATCTCAGTTAGGAGTAACGCACTTTCACCAAGAAGCCAGTGTGGGCGTGTCTGATCCTCAGGGTCTGAAAGTAGTGGAGAGAAGAAGTAGAGGCCACAGCTATTATCAGGTTCACGTGAAGTCAGGAGAATCTTATGAGAAGGGCGATGATACTTGATCGATGACAACTGGGGGCATCGAACCATCTCGGTGCGGAACGATAAAGCCCTGCCAGAAGAGCTAGGTGCTTCTCGCGAGAAGTGGATTCTAAGATACGTTAGCAGTCGAGACAACTCATAGAAACTACAAACCTACTTGTCGTTCTTATCTGTAGGGATATGGCTTCCTACCAAAGTCTCCTCGTCAAGAGCTGCAGGTCAAGTTAGCCATCTAATCTAATCCACGTACTGCATCAAACTCACTGGCATAGGCAACACCCAAGCCTGTCTTCTCATCCTCACCAGAAACATAGAAGCAAGGCATATTCGCATAGCGTTTCCTCGCAAAACTAGGCGCAAAGGGCACATCACCCTTGGCCACCAACCCGGCCGCCCACGCTGCAGCACCAAGATCCCCATCTTCTATCCTGCCACGTCCACGCTCCGCAACATATGATGAACCGATCTCACGGGCAAGTAGGGCAGAAGTAACATCATCTTTGGCGACAAAGTGACGTTTAATGTGGTTCCGTATCAGGTGCGCTCGGCGCCGGACAGCTCTCTGGGCCTTGTCATCGATTTTACGTCTTTTGACAGCATCGGACGACCATGCAGCGGATGAGGGTGCTGTCTGTGTTTTTTCAATCTTAAAGTACTTCTTTTTCTCGGGATCTACACGGCTGTTAGATGCAAAGGGCTCCATGTCACGAGATCGGGTTTCAGCTACCGTAATAATAGCCAGGAATCTCACGATTCATCTTTGGTATCAGGTGTCCGGAATGTTGTAGCCAGTCTGCTGTTGGTTTTATTCCCAACAAGGAGGATTCAGGAAAGATTATGTAGGAAGTGCTCCCGGAGACGTTCAGAATGGATGCCACTTACAAGTGGGTGAGTCTAGAAACCCAGAGATCTGAGGTGTCTGAGGCAAAGCATCTAATCACGTGACGAATTTCGACTTGTATCAAAATCATCCATGTTCAAGGGGCAAGAACGTATGCTGCAAATGAATCACAAATTCACGTGGTTTGGATCATGATTTATCACGTCAAAGACAAATTATTTATTTTACTTGTATTATTAGGTGTCTAATTGACGTTCTCTAGGGGTATGAAAGTTTCCTCAAACGCTCCAGGAGTCTCAATACTCGGGTGCGAGTAATACAATTGAAATTTGGACAAAGCGAAAGTGAAAAGTCCGGTCGATGGTGGTCCGGGTATATACCATCTATATTTACTGAGACTTCTCGTGCTGAGTCGAGACGCGCTGAAGAGAGACAACTGGAAGTAGGGTTAGCAGACTGCGGATGACGAGGACTATAATATGGATCAAACTTACCGAAATCCTCGAGGGATCGCTGCTTCTGGTTCTGCTTGGGGGACTTGCCGTGCATAAGGTTGTCGAAACCGGTGCTGCCCTGCATGAAGTAGTACAGACCGCCCATGACACAGAAGACACCGAAGGAGAAAATCCAGATACGGACAACAGCGACAATGCTGGTCTGGCCACCAACGAACCAACCGAAGATACAGAAGAGAGTGGCAAGGATATCGACGACCAGGATGGCACCAGAGAGCTGCCAAGAGGGGATGGAAGACCAGAAAGGACCGTTGGCACGGGTGATGAAGATCAGCCAGTTCTCAGTAAGAGAAATCTCAAGGAAGAGAACCTCATCGATCTTACCGAAGTTCTGGACAATACCACCATCCTCAGAGTTGGCGTACATGGTGGTAAGAGCAATCCAGGTACCGACGGCAAGAACAACACCGAGAAGGACGGACATACCCCAGAGCTTGGGAAGGTTCCACTTGACGGGAGTCTGGGAGAAGGGAGCATTGTCATAGGCAATAGCAAGGGTAGCAATATCGGCGAAAATGGCGATGAAGACGACAAGCTCAATGTTGAGAGATCGGTTGAGGATGGCGATCCAGAGACCAAGGAAGATCTCCATGTGCAAAGAAAGAGCGATACGGTAGACGACGTAGGCGTACATTCTAAATAATAGTTAGCAGAAGTGCAAGCTGTAGGACAAGAGAAATAACGTGCCTGTGGAAGATCTGACGAGAAGTCTTCAGAGCATCAATGATAGCACCGAGACCAGGGGCAAGGAAGACAATATCGGAGGCAGAGCGAGCAGCGTCGGAGGCACCCTCGACGGCAATACCAGTATCAGCCTTCTTCAGAGAGGGAGCATCGTTGACACCATCACCAGTCATGGCAACGAGGTAACCACGCTGCTGGAGAATCTCGACGACATTGTACTTGTGCTGGGGGAAAACCTCAGCGAAACCATCGGCAGCCTCAACGAAATCGTAAACCTCAGAACCGGGCATGTCACCACCGCCACCAAGACCGAGACGCTCAGCGTTGTAGACGTTGGTACCGAGACCGAGCTGACGAGAAGTCTCACGGGCAATACCGACGGCGTCACCAGTAAGCATCTTGATAGAAAGACCAAGGCGCTTGGCCTCGTTGATAGTGCGGGCAGTGTCGTGGCGAGGAGGATCGGAGCAGGGCATGATACCGAGAATCTCCCAGGCACCCTCACCACGCTTGCGAGCAACACCAAGAGATCGGAAGCCACGAGTAGCGAATTCTGCTACTGTGTTCTTGTACGCGTGATCGATTTCTTCAGGGATAGGGTGGTCCTCCTCGACAGTCTTGAGGACAAAGAGAGGGGCACCCTTGACACAGATGATACGCTCGCCCTGGGGGGACTCGACGACAGCCTGGACCTTCTTGGAGACGGGGTCAAAGGGGTGGAAGTCGAGGACCTTGTACTTGGAAAGAACACCCTTCGCGCGAGGGTAGTACTTGAGAGCCTTGAGGAAAGCCTTGTCGATAGCATCAATACCCTTCTTCTTGCGGGAAGCAGCCAAGCAAGCAGTAAGCATCAGGTCATCAGGCTCAACACCAGCGACACAGAAGGGCTCAGCGAGAGACAGCTTGTTCTTGGTCAGGGTACCGGTCTTGTCAGAGCACAGAATCTCGACACCAGCAAGAGACTCAATAGCGGAAAGCTTCTGGACAATAGCCTGCTTCTTGGCGAGGTAGGCAGCACCGACAGCCATGGTGGTGGTGACGACAGCGGGAAGACCGACGGGGACACCGACAATGGTGATGGCCAGAGTGAAACGGAGGATATCCACGATCCCGTTGGATCGGTAGAAAGAAGAAACCCAGACAATGAGGAGAGTGGCAATGACCAAAACTAGCAAGATCGTTCCTTTTGAGGTGTCAGAATTTTGAGTTTTGAGTAGTGAGGAGCAGGTGAAACATACCGATTCCGTTGAGAACCTCGGTGAAGTGACCAGTACCACCAGCGGACTGAGAGACAAGGGCAGCAGCACGACCGACGAAGGTGTTATCACCAGTAGCAGTAATAATGATGAAAGCCTCACCACGCTTGACAGCGGAGGAAGCGTAACAGTTGTCACCAGCGTGCTTGTCGACAGCCAGAGACTCACCAGTGATGGCAGACTGATCAACCTGGACGAAGCAGCCCTCGGTAACAAAGCGACCATCAGCGGGGATGATAGTACCTTCCTCGACCTGGAGGATATCACCGGGAACAACCTCAGGAGCCTCAACCTCCTTCAGAGTACCGTCACGGAGGACGACAGCCTTGAGAGCAAGAGTCTTCTTTAGCTCTTCAACGATAGAGCCTGCCTGGAACTCCTGGATGAAGCCGACACAGGCGTTAAGAAGCAGAAGAGCACAGATAACGCCAAAATCTATCCAGTCCTCAAGACCGGCAGCAAGAACGGCGGCGGCTTCCTATGATACAGTCAGTATGTCGTGTCTTGCGTGTAAGTGGAAAAGTGGGGCCATATGTGGGGCATGTCAGAACACGCCCTGCGGACAGGGTATGTCTACACGCTCTGACTTTCAACAACGATAATAAATCGTAGGAAAATCGCACAAAGGCAAGGATAGGCTCAAAAGAAGCGGAAGGAAAAACAACGCACCATCACGAACTGGATAGGGCCAACGAAGAACATGAGGAACTTGAGGACCATGTTTTCTTTCTCCTATTCGACACTGTCAGTCTCTGCTTCCATGATGATCTCGATCAGGAGATACGGGACTCAGGCGTTACAAACCTCCTTCATCTGGTTGAGACCGAACTTGCGGCGACGAGCAGTGACCTCAGACTCAGTCAAACCGACTCGGGAGTCAGTCTGGAGCATATCCTCGGGAGTAACGCGTCCACCACCGGGCTGGGTCTCTTCCTCTTCGTCGAGCTCGTGACCATCCTGGGACTCGAGGTCCTCGATCAGGGCGTCCATATCCTCGTCGGGCTCCTCATCCTCGGCAACGGGAGCCTTGGGGGCGTGGGTGGGGGGAGCTTGTCCTCGCTTCTCATCGAAGCCGCCAGTTTCGATATTGGTGTCGAGCGCAGGAGCGCCGACAGCCTTCTCTTCAGCCATTGTTGGTGACAGAAGAGGGAATGTCGATTCTTAGGATTGTAGAGCGGCTGTAGGTGGGCAGCAAATGTTGTTGTTGTGTAATAGCTGATGAGCTGCTGATTATTGTTGGGGTTGAGAAACAGAGGTACAAGGTGAGAGTGGAGAGAGGGAAAAGGGAAAAGTGTCTAAGCACCGCACGAAGTTAGGGACGCTTATGTATGAAGCATTCGTGGGTGAAGAGGAAAGGAAAGAAGAGAGAGTTGAGGCCGGGCGAGAGCTTCTATTTCAATGGCGACGCGAGATGCCTGAGCTTAGGTGCTTTCCCGGCGAGCTTGCCGGCCCACGCTCGCGCATGCCCCTGCCAACAGACTTTCGGCCCTGATCAAATGATGGAGACCCGGTCTTGAAGTGGATACCACACTCAATGCCTGCATACTTCTCCAAGAGCGATTGTCTCTCACTTGCTGCACGTCGCCATCTTACTCGCTGCGCAATGTCTTTCTGTGGCCCCCCCTTCACAAGACACAGAACAGAGAGGACCGGGGTCTTTCAAACGGGTCCCACGGCGACGCAGGGCTCCACCGCGCAAAGAATTGGATGGGTCTCTCCAAGCCGGGACGTATGGGTCCATCAGTCACTTCCCACGAGTCTCACGCAGGTTCCTGGCATGGTCCCTCGCGAATCCCAATATGCCCCAGGTTATGAGCTCCATGCCGTCTTCAGGTACGACCGGAAGGCCCTCGAGGTACGAGCTAGCAACAAACAAAGGTCTTTCCATGTACTGTACGAATTGACTTGACCTCTCACGGCCCTGCCGACCCAGCACCCAGTCCCAATTGGACCATGACACTCTGAGATTGCACTGCTTCCGCCGCCATTATGCAACTGAGAAATCTACCCGTAGCCCAGTGTCATTTGCCTTTTTTCCCATGCGCTCAATTTTTTCCTTCTTTCTGCTTCTGCCTTGCCGATTAAAGCCCGCACGACTCGGGATTGGCGAAGGACAGCTACTTAGCGACATAATCATACATCTAATGCTACGGAGCAGAGAAAATTCATCACACCCTCTTGCGGTTTAGCTACACCCTCTACTACCCTAGCCTTCGCATGCAATTGGCCTGGGGAAGGTAAGAGTGCGACGTACCTGTGCTGTAAACCATCTCTGAAAGTCTGTACATGTAGTGCTGGCAGCCTCAAATCCGAGGTTATATCATCAATGTTTCTATCATTTAAACTCCAGAGGCTTATGCGCACATGGAAAGTAAAATAGAGAATGATTTCCACCTGATGGCAGCGCAAGCACAAAATCGACGAAAAATCATAAAGTCAGCACAGTTCCAATAGGGTAGCCATAACAACCACAACCACAACCACAACAGAACATAACATTGGAGATCAACAAACCCCCATCTCATTAATCTCAGTCTAATCCAGTAAACAACGCAGTAGCATCAGCATCCACCCAACGACGGAGAGTGCGTAGCGTCCTTTGGCTGCACCAGCTAGCACGCCAGTGTAGGAGCTACCCTTGCCGTACCCGGTAGCGTCGGTTGGACTTTTTTTTTTCTCTCTCTCGCTCTCGTTTGAGAGACTCTTGATTTTTTGCTGTTATTCCTGCTACTGATTTGGGGTGTGTCAATTGAGTAAAAAACCCGTGTGCTGGGGTGTGATTATACGAAAGACCCCCGGTCTGCTCTCCAAACGTCGGTCGCTGCATCTTGCACTGGGGGCCGGCGTCCATGATGCCCCATCTAAATTCGCCCTTGCCCTTGCCCTTGTCCAGTCAAGGCAGTCTCTGGTCGTCAAACTTGTCCTCGGCCCAGCCTAGGTTATTCCATGCAGGTGCAGAGCACAGTGTGTGGCGGCGCCCAGCGTGGGGAATGGAAACAAGACGGTAATCTCAGCAGAGTGGAGGTGGAAAGGGACGAGCATAGAAAGTGCAGAGAAAAAGAGATTGAGAGGGACCAACTTGCAGCAAGACTAGACTCAGTTGTAGACTCGGAATCTAAAATTGCCCTGGCAATAGCGATACAAGGGAAATGGAAAGGGAAAAAATATAGCGTAAACAAAAAGACAAAAACAAACTCAATTCGAGTACAATACGGTACGTATCTGATAAGCGACAGCAATTGGATGTCTCATCTATTGAACTGCTCGTGGCTGACAGCTGATGGCTGACAATGAATGACGAACTTCAATAATTATGACACCAACAATGGTTAATCCATGTGAGAAACGGTTTACCTCGATCTTGATGCGCTGCGATGCGATGCGCGGCAAGCCAATCCAAAACATCAAGCACAACAACAATAGCTTGGGCTGGTTTACATGGGTTGGGGGAATTCCGCGCTCATCGGCTGTACTGTGCTGTACTCACTGATCTGGCCCAGCTTTACGAAAAACAAGACACCAAAAACCCACCCCAAAACGAGCAATTTTACTTTCGTATCCAAACCTGCTTATCACGCTCCTCGGGTTCTCACTCCAAAAGCATCAGAAAAGCACCTCCACGGCCATTTGCTACGCCATCTATACCAACATCTAAAAACTGTAAGACACTGTGCATCTCCCGGATCCCGCTGGCTTCCGCTCTTGAGACCCCCGTTGCACATGTGGGATGCACATCAAATCGAATCGAAGCTCGGTCCTTGCCTCACTGCCAAATTTTGCCTCACGATAGCAGCAAGCGATGTACAACTTTGAGTGTCTGCCTGCCAGCGATTGAACCTACTGAATACAAAGCTCTTTGCTGTATTGGGGCGCGTCTGCTGTACTGGGGCCCCGGTACCTCTGCTGTATGTCATTGCTGGCCGTGCTTGTAGCCTTGTACCTGGCGTCGAGCTCTCCCCCCGTTCCGCTGAGGGATTTTCCTCCATGGGACTGGACCCCCTCCCTCATGCCCATGTGCTCTTTTTCTTTTTTCCCGCTGCGTATCGCTGCTTGTCGAAAGGATGACGACACTGACTTGCCCATCCCCGGCGGTCAGCGAAATCACGACTCGAGACACTGGAGAATGGGGGACGGTCGTTGGCTCCGCTTCTTGAACCATGGGATTGAGAACGGATTTCCGTTTATGTAAATCAAACCAAGCTTGCTTCGGATAGACAATTGAGGGCCCTTCCTGTCAACGGAGAAGGCTGGCTCGTGGCTCGTGGAGCTGGGGTTCTAGCAAGTCAAGCTGTATGCGATGTCGCTGATGGGTGATACCGTTAGTAGCAAACTGCCGCGTCAATTGATGTGTCTTAACAGTCTAATGACATTGCAGAGATCGTCACTATGCTTTATCGCACCTTATTTTTCAGACGCAGCGCATATTGTTCTTGATACGGAGTACATCGCGCCGTTACGATTTGCGCGCAAGCTGTCGTTCAATTTCCCAATTTCCACTCTCAAACAGGTAGTAGTAAATAACGGAGCGCGTATGGAAGCTGACATTAAAAGTCGTCCAGTCCACGCAGTAAACGCATAATTAAGTGCATACATATTAAAGATCCGCTACCCTAATTGCAGCGTTTTTGAGACTCGCCCCACGGGATCTACCTTGGGACTGGCCTGACTGGGAACTGGTCTGACAATCTCAGATGGATAACTTCATAGATCCCGTCCGATGACGACGACGCTGGTCGGTTCCTCAGCATCACTCGCTGGATCTAGATTTGCTTTGCCGCATGCAAAGTTTGGTTTGGCCTATCAATTGCTCAAAGGTCATAGTCTAACGTCCCGGACACGAGGAAGCATGAGGTTAATTGTTCAGTATGGTAGGGATCTCACGTCGCCTACAGGCAGGACCGAAACGGGATCGCCGTGTTTCGATAGGTGGTCTTGGTTGCTTTGATAGTCGTCATTTTATGACAAGCAATCGCACGTATTGCGACAAGCTTTTACCTGTGCAGGCCAAGCTCGCTCTAACCTCTGCCTCACCTTCTACTACCTAGTCATGACCTTGTCGCGCAATGGTGTGTTATGACGGAACAGTTCCAGGTTCATATCAAATAAGGGCATCCATCGCTCGCCAGGCGCAAATTGTGACCGCTGAGTGGCTGTCATGTCCAATCGCCTTATCGGCAGCTGTTGAACCTATGCCAGCCTTGGCAGTGTACCTACGGTGCGAGACACGGTCACTTTTTCATGGGTGAGCTGCTGGCTGCTGCAGGGCCTCGCCTGGGCTAGATCGGCTTGGCCTTCCTAGGTCCGTTCAAGGCCTTCTCCGTGTCCGCGTTTGAACGACACCGAGGAGATTCACCTTGCTCAATCTTCCACGCATGAGGCGCCGCTAGCTAGCGTAGCGTCTTCGATCTAGCCTGCGGGTGAACGCGGGCGATTGGGGGAACTCTGATTGCTGAACTTACTGCATCTCCATCCTAAACGGCAGCCTAGTCCACAGTTCACCTCAAGCCCTGTCGCAACGACGACGGGACCGAGCCTTCTCCAGCTCTAGCGTACAAAAACAGCGCACATCAAGATGCCTGACACAAATACTACGGTGTTAGTGAGCCTCCAGAGTGCGGGGTCAAGCTCTATTCTTTGTGTCAGGCCCTGCAAGGTGAGGTATTATTTGCGAGCCTCACAGCTGTTGAAGCCTCTCTGCGGGTGGACAAGCTGGACCCAGACAGAGCTGCACAGGCCAGATTGGCGGCTCCAGCAGCCACTCGACTTGGAATTTTTCTAGAAGCCGGTCGTTCCATGCTGACCCTCAATCTCTTCATCCAATGTCCTTGCAGTTCATGACTGCGCGGGACTTGGCCACCGCTTACACTGGTCACGAAGACTTTACCCGCCTCTCTGCCAAGTAGCCAAGTCGATTCCAGGCCCGTGTTGTCCTTGTCGCCTTCGAGTTTGCAAAACGACGACCCTGGAAGCCCCGTCAGCTTCAGGGCACCCCAGGTCGTGCCCCAGAGTCGCCAATAACACCCCGAGGCTCTACGTCATTGGAATGGCCGCTTTGATCCTACTCTCTGGTACGTGCTCTGGAAACGGGCAAAACGCCTCAAAAGAAGGTGAGACAGATGGCGACCAATGACAGCGTCTGCTTGTCGGCCTCGCCCTTTCGCGCGGTTTATTTCTCTCACCTTGTCACATCCACTTCCATCGGGTTTGATGTGGGACCTCCATGGTTAAACTGGGGGACCTCGTCGCTCTCTTCCGCGGGTTTATGACAGTCACGGTCAGAACAGAGCAGAACAGGACGCTCCGTCGGCGCTTTTTTACCGCGACCTCCGGTCAGTAGGCGTCGGTCGGCTTCGGGTTTGGCGCTTTTGGCTCGGTGTGTGAAAGTACAATAGAGGATAGTCCGCGGGCAATTCGCGGTGTACCTCTGCTCTTCTCGGTCAAGCCTAACTAGGGCGTTCTTTGACTACCGAAGATGGGGCCGGCAGGTCCTTTCTGGTCACGAACTTGTGAAGCTGAAGAGACCTGAGTCGTTGACAGCGGGTCTGATCTTCAACGAGTTGTTCACCGCACCAGATCCTGCGCTCCGCTGTTGCTTGACTCTGGCCGCTTCCATGCTAGGTCGTCTTGCTCTTACAAGTTGCTTCATCCAGGGTCCAAGATTATGCCGCGCTCCTGTTGCCGGGCAATTGCTCTTACACACCAAGTGTATCCTGAATCCCACCCACGTAACTGCAAGCCTCATGTCTCATCTAGCTGCTTGTTGTGTTGTGTCTGCGTACATCTATCCAATCCTTACCCTGTTATCTGACGTTACGGGAGTATATCCCGACCCGATATCCGCCGCCAAAAACGCTCGATGTCTACTTGACAGCATCATCATTACCCTACATTTGATATTGATATAATATCGGCGGCCGGCAACTAACACAACAGATAGGTAGGCAGACTGTTCCACCAAGGAGCTCGCAATCTCTTGTGTCCACTAAACCGCCGACATGACCGGATCAAATTAACCATACTGGGACATTTGCATTATGCAGCTCTATCTTCGTGGAGCTCTCGACTTACACAATTGTGCAACCAGGTGCTTCCAGAAGAACCTGGGGAACATGGATAGTATGCGCGCGTAAGGCGATGTCGAAAATACACGTACAAGTCCGTCTGATCCCGCCTCACTGAAGGCAACTCTACCCAATCCCCTTTCACGCTTGCTGCCAGGTAGACGAGGCATTTCTTGACTGCATATTCGTGCATCTTCCCCATCTTTGCCCGGTTATGGGCGGATCCGGGGTCGCCCGGGAGGCGCTCGAACTAGAAGCTGTGGTGGGCACCCTGAAAATTGTCCAGGAAACAGGTCAATTGGTTATGGTGATTGGTCAGTTCATCTGATGAGGGAATTGACGACTATTGAAACGAGCCAAGCCCATCGGCTCGACTAGACTCTGGTAATATCGCTCACTCTGTTTGACGATGCATAGTCAACGTGTGCTCTCATCATTGAGTACAAATGAGGTGTTGGGTATTAACCACTTATGGGCAAAACTCAAGCACAATGTTGACAGCACGGGCACGGTTAGCATAGTGACACACGATCTAGTACCGTGACATGCGGGATATTGATGAGCTTAATGTCGAATTTGGAAGGTCTCAACGCCAGTCATTGGCTGTACCTGCCACTTTCTCAGATCTACTGCACCCCAACACGACAACCTCCTTCCATCCCGAGACAACCTAACTGTATCTGTTACCGGCTTCTTTTCTTCATTCCGCCTCATTATTCATATCTCCATTTTCACGAACACGCCAGACCGCACTATCAAGAACACCGCTGCTTCACCCCAGCTTCCTTGGCGACAGTGCACAGTTGCGGAGAGGAGCTTGCTTGACCAGCCAAGCCTTAAGTCGATTCAAGGGACCTCACGTACGGAGTAGCTATGTACGTATGCCAGCTTCCACCGTCTCCAGGCCCTGGTTGTTTTCCCAGCCTCTCTCTCCGCTCTACTTTTCTCCTCATGCGCGCTCCGCCATAGTCCGGGGTAGGACTGTTCGTTTGATGGGTGCCATCAAAGCATGGACTTCCTACTTTATGGTCCTGCGCCTGTTTGCGCCTCCAACGTGTCATCCCCTCGTGTACCAACAAACGAGGGAATTATGACCATTGACAGGAAAGGTGAGGATCGCATTACTTTGCTCTCGCCTCAGCTGACGTTGGCCGTCCGAGGCTGAGGCGTTCCTATCAAGAAGCCATGGGTAAACCGAAAACGAAAAATAATACGGGGTAGCGAAGCTGGCACGATACACATACGTCACTCGGTTAAGGCCCTGACCTCTGTATCACAGAACGAACAGATCGAAAACCTGTGTTATTGCCGCCGTCAAAGCTTCAACCATACGATGATGTTGCCTACTCGTGTGAGACAAACTGTCAACTTTGCCTTGAGACGTCGGAATTAGAAGCTTCAGCCTGTTCTCCGAATTCAACCCCAACTCCCCCAAAAGAGCTGCACAAATTGAGATGCAGGGATTTGCAACTGCCCGCATAAAAGACCCGCTTGAACCGATCCAAGCGATTTGGCTTGCACGCGACCGCTCGGCATTCGCGTTGTACCCTTGGTTGGCCCTGAATAAAATCCTACGCTGTGTTGTACAACTTTCCCTGGTTGAAACACACTGTACAGAATCAGGGCCAATCTCCTTGCCAGACTCAATTCTCACGGAAGCCACGGCCATCATGATCTTGAAGAACCAGGCGTGCTTTAGCATACGATAATACAGACTGTTATCGAAGCCTCACCGGAGACGGCGACTTGACTAGGGCTTAGGACCGATAACTCTGGCCTGGTTCGAAACTGGCACGGTGCTCTCGTTCACTTGCTCCACCAATATGGACACCGGTTCCTGATACCCACTTCTTTTCCCTTCTACTAACTTAGCTCGTCAACTTGCCGCGGCTGGCCGTACCATGTCTCCCAGGTACCGAATACCAGTCCAAGTCGACCGCTCAGCAAGTCCAGGCCCTGTCAATCATCGGACATTACTTCCCTCAAGGCAGAGAAGCACTAAGCGCCCCAAGCTAGAGGCCCCCAGACGCGGCTTTTTTTCTCGTTTTCTTTTACGTGTTTTGTTGGTAGATTTTGATGACAACCCACCCGTTATCACTTGTCAGTACTAAATTGCCTCGCCGTTGGCTCACCCATGTACAGCCAGCAAATGAGGCTCTTGCCCAGAGCATCAGCTCCCCATGACAGTCTCCACGACTGTCCCCGTACACATCTGGCATCCTATCTATCCGTGCCGTCATTCCCGGATTGCACATTCACTTATTCAATCGCGAATCGGCGAATCCACTAGACGTCTTTGAGTATGATGTCAATGTCATTTGCGTTTGAAGGAAATTGGTCGGCAAATCCTGTTCAACGGCTGAGTGATTTTGGCATGCTACCTCTGTCCTGAAACAAACCCGTCGGATATTCAGCAACGGTTTGTCCGCCTCTGGCATAATCGGGATTGGCGGCAGTTTTGGCTCATTAAGAGCCAGGTCTCGATCTTGTTGGCCCTAGCTGATAACATCGGTATTCTTACTTCCAAGACAAGCTAGCGAGGCTATCGGCGCGAGAGGCTTTTTACAATTTGCATGACAAGTTGCAGAGCTCTGCCGTGACTTGAATAGCTACGCGCCACGTCCTCACACAGTGCTGGGGTTTGGTACGTTCAAAGTCCATACGAGACCATGACCATGCAAAATTGAGTGTGATCAGTGATCGACGATGGGCAGCACCTTAGCGGTCAGCTCCCAATGGTACCTATCCATACGTCGCAATTGAGGCTCCATCTCAACTTTCTCCAGGCCCCACGAGTCTCCAAACGTTGGTGTGGGATTTGATGGAGAAGAATCCTTTCTGACCGGCTAAGCTGGCCTTTGGCTAGTCAAGAAGGGAAAATTGGACCATGCACCTTAATCATGGATAGACGGATCCGAGGCTCCCAGAGGACCCTGCATCCCATCCCGACAACTAATTCACTCATACAATTCCTAGCTATTCATACGTGAGAATTGATATTGCGTAAGTAGCTACGGTTGTCTGCATCCCATCCATGTTAAGTCCGCCTCGCAGTCAACAAGGTCGGCATCGGGTACAGATCCCTCAACTTGGGGAATTAAGCGCGGCTTGCGACCCACGGCTTATAGGCAAAATCACGGAGCCGAAGACGGACCTATGTCAAAGCCAAGCAAAGATGTTGACATTCGTGGACCTGTTTGACAGTCCCAATGCTTATGTACATCCAAGAGCACCATGTCACCTGGGTCTTGGCCTGACCAGTTCAATGCTCGGCTTGTACGGAACTGTGTGATATCAATGCCTCCCCCAAAGACATCTCCATGTTTGTTTATCACCAGCCAACTTCTGAGATGAGATGACACGAGATGCAAGAATGGCAGTCTGTCCATTGGCCGCATATATGCTGCAGCATTGGGGGTGTCGAGAGCCAATCTGAACTTCCATCGCTCCGGATATGCCAAGAGCTACGAAGCGAGGACCGACCGGTTGATGAAACAGCTTTGCCTCGGTCGTTGAACGAAGAGGGCACAGTCTCGGATTGAGACGAGGCGTTCTCTTTACACCACACACGCTGTCGTACAGCCAAGATGGATGTGCGCATCTGCATGGCGGCGAGACAAGCCATGGGCGGGTAGTCAGTCACATTCATCCTCACTCTCATTTTCGCCGCAAAGCCCTGCGCGCATCACGTAGCCACTGGTTGGCGGTCATCGTCTGCGCATGGCGTATCCCACTCTAAAACCATGACGAGAAGAACTTGGGAAGATCGCATCATGTTAATGGCTCACTGCTCTGTCAGATCTACATGCTCAGCCACGCCTGATCTTACGCTCATAGTTGAGGCTTATTCGCGCAAATGGTTTTCTACCTCGTCTCTTTGCCTCCGTTACAGTATTCTATCTGTGTTTCGTAACACGGCCATTGGTTACGTGGAGACATCTTCAATTGCGTGTCGTCAGAGGATGCAGCTACAGTTGCTAATGCACCTGTGTGTCCGGAGAAGATACAAGCCTCAATGGTTGACGACGCGTCTCATCAATCTTGGTTTCAGTCCTTGACACAACCTATCTTGACTTACACCAGACGAGACGTCTTCAGCTCGGCATCCGATGTAAGAGGACATGTTCTCTTTTACAGCCCTACCATGCTTCCAAGTCGGTAACGTGGATCATCCAAGCCACCTAGACGGCGACAACCGATGCCAATGCTTATGATGCTGCGGTATGAATCTTGGCTCTTGGCTCTACCTACGAAGGGCGTGCAGATACTTCTCGTTCTCGACGCTTAGTTTTCGCAGCGCCCACAGATACAATGTCTATACTTTTCTCTCGTGCATGTGTCTTGGACTCGAACTCGTGGCGCATGCGTCAAGCCAAGCTCATGGGTGCTCGTCTAGACTCACAGAAGAACATGACTATTCATACATATCGTCGATATGCATGCACGTACATGCACGTTGAGTCTGGCCAGCGGCATTCCTTATTGTTTAGACCGTTGCAAAACGGCGTCGCTGCCAAATTCCAGACCCCATTTCTATCAGTCCACTCTCACTGTGTATTCCGGGTTCCCCCTTCTTTCTTTCATAATCTACGGAGGCAAACCTCGTGGGTTTTGTTTACTTTGTCGTGATGTTGCTCGTTCCGCCATAACCCGAGTCGGCCAGTTCCGTGGTGCTGTGGGCTATAGCGCACCTTACATTTGCTTTTTTCCCAACTCATGCAAGTGGTTTCTTGGTAGAAGTTTTCTGGATCTCGTTGGTATGGATGAGCTGCATGCACAATGAAGGGGCCAGACTCCCCAGAGTGGCTCCGTTAATTTCGGCCACGACAAGAACATGTTTGTTTTAGACGTCGCGACTCCAACTAACAGGCGGTGGGTATGGAGTAAAATTACAGCGTGCTTTAGGCGTGGGATCCTTTCCTGTGCAGATGCAGCTGGGATATGACTCTGGTTTCAGCCCGGACTCTTTACTATAATCGATTGATTTAATGAGCTCCTGATTGGTATGCAGTCGGATATTGCGCTGGATCCAAACTGTGGATGAATGGCTCCGCATAATGCTTAGTTCCAGCTCAAAGGGTTTAGCACATAATGAAGGTGCATTTCAGATACCTATTTTGGGGCGTGAAGATAACTACGATATGTGTCTTTTGTCGAATTGAGACCTCGGTCTTGTGTAATGCAGTTATTGTTACGTAGCGCCAAAGATCGTCGATATCCCCTATGTTTAGTTGTTTATCTGCATCGCATGGGTACGTAATTTCGAGGCTGAAGGGAGAGAAAACGTCACAGCCAGTCAATGACTTGAGTCAAATTACGTACGCTGTCTTTGATGATAATAATAGCATGGACAAATATAACATCAATGAATTATTTACTCTATTATCAACTGCCTATCTCGATGCGGTGATCGATTCTCTACCTACCTAAAGTAGTCAGGGGATACAGGCACTATACCCCAACCGCTAGCAATAAGCCCCATGGGGGTTTAATAAACTTTAGTCGGTCAGTCTGATAATAGGGTAATACACAGTAGTGACGGAAAGACAATCTATTGGAAACTATCTCGGTGAATTACTAGTCATAGTCATAGTCAAAGTGTAGGTTTTCCTGTTGCCTAAATTCATGGCGTTGCCGATCTTGTGTCAACGAGGTAGGACCGAGGATACTCTATTTCAACTACCGACGGTGGTGGCTTCAGATCTTCATTTGAGACGGTAGCTAGAAGGATGTCAGTCTGTTCGCGACAGGAGATATAGTAAAGTCATATTGATGATCAATGTCCAGCTTTCTTGGCATGTATAGTCGATGTTTAGTAGATGTAAGCTCGTAGACTATTCCACCTTGATTGACCGTGACGTGCCGATCTGTATGACTCCGGAGGACTCCACGAGGACAATTGAGATTAGTAAAGAAAGGGATGAGAGCTCGTGTTGATGGTCATGTTAAATTAATGCGACGATCGAAATGGTGGTGCCAAGACGCGAGTTTATGACTACCCTGTACTATATTTTGACTAGGAGTCTTCATATGTGATTTGGACTGACTTGACACTTGCTTTGCGATTCGCTAATTCTAACTGTACAGATCTGTATTACTCCGGAAAGTAACGTCTGTGTGTGTTAAAGTATATCTGAGTGGCTTGCAGAAAAGGTGAACTTTGGTTGAGCTCTACTCCTTGACTTAGTGACTTATGTCTGGCAGTCAGTACGCTCATGCTACTCATATGACCCAGGTTAAAACAAACTAAAGAAATTCACATGTGACCACATGAGAAACATCCTGATAGATATAGTATCCAATGTCTCCAGTAGCTACAGATAGCAAAATAGAAGTTGGGAGAGAACGAGGACCCACCGTTGATGAACTTTCAAATCAGGATGTGCCACGTGCAAGTTGAGAGCAGGCACAACCTTAAAACGAGTACCTCCATGATCGCATAGACTGGGAAGAAGTACAACTGTTTCCTGAGCTACGCAGTGGCATACATAATACATACAATACTTGAGTTCTCAGAGTCATCCTGTGTCTACGTTCAGCCTCGGCGGGTAGTCAACCTGTCACTCAGTCAATATGAGGTGGTTACTGCAAGCATCATATATTCAGACTATAAAAAAGATAGAGAGTATCAAGGTGTCTCAATTAAAGGTATTCTACATACTCTATGAGTAAGTTGTGTGCGCGGTTCAACCTGGGAATGCCTACAGTCTCCATCTCTAGGGTAGCTTATTTCCCTTGAGATGGCGACAAGACTGCACGATCTGATATAACAAGAAGAAAGCAATACCCAAAAGGAGGCAGAGGCAAGCTCAATAGACATCAGAGTACCGAAAGGTAGAAAACCTATAAAATAAACAAAAACAAGATACAAATAGCAACAGCACCTTGGAGCTACCCTGTAGACACACATGGTGATGTTGCCAGATCATGTTCAACTTGAAGACAAAACAACACTACACTACGTCACAACAGTCATTCTTTCTAATGATATCAAATAACTTTTAATACTAGTAGTCAACAGAACTACGTAGTCTACCTGAGCCTGTTCTGCCGCTGAAAACACATCTGGCCGCCACTGCGCCTATGAGAAACCATCACCTCCGATTGTTTGCCTGCTCAATGTAAGAACCCGTACTGCAAAGCTCATCCTTGGACGACACCTTGAAACCATGCCAACGCCACCGTCTCCTTGGACGAGAGCAAACAGGGAAACCAATAACAAAACGACAAATGTCCTCCCATTTCCGTGCCCTGGGTATCTTTTAAGTAACTGACTGCGCACCTCCTTTGAAATAAAAACCTCAGTTGCTGCTTGGATCAGGGAATGCGAAATTTGCCGGGAAGTTAGGCATGCCATTGGGCAGAGTGCCAATACCAAAGGGGAACGAAGAAGCAAAGCCCTGTCCATCCTGAGGAAGGTCACGGTGATCGTCCCGGCGGTGGTGAGCGCCGTTGGTGCTGCCATTGTCTCGGCTTCGACGCCATCGTGAGAGGTCCTCGTCTCGGTTGCGAGTAGACTTGGGACCGTTGCTACCGCCCTTGTCTGTCTGCATGCGCCGGCTGATGGCCTTGGATGATACACCAGCTCCGATCTCAATATCAGGCTCCTCCACGGACAAACCGGTCTCAATGGGTCGTCCACCGCTACCACCAAAGGGAGCGGTCAACATCCACTTCCGATCGGCTTCAGTCAGCTTTTGGATGGGAATGATGCTGACACCTGTCGAGTAATCACTACAGTCACGAGGACCAAATCCGACACCCCATCGAGTCTAGAAAAGTTAGCTCCAGTCACAGTGATATATGAATGAAGAATTACTTACACGAAGAGGCATTTCCAAGTTACGGGAATCCTCAGTACCCTGTTTGGCACTGACAGCGTCCTGTCGGGTGAGCATTTTGACAAATGCATGTCGCTTATCCTTGTTAACTATGCAGGTTTGCACGGTACCAAATCGGCCAAAGGTGGCACGCAAATCACTCTCGGAGCAGCTATTTCTCATAGTTAGCAAACATGTCACATCATTAAGGACCAGGAAGTACCTACGTTACTCCGCCGACAAACAGTGTTCGGCTATAAACCTTGATATGTCCGGATGGAAGGCTTGAATCGTACTCAACCCATTTCTCTTCCGGGCCTTGTTCGTGAAGCGGGGTTGCACTTCGACCACGGTGTCCATGAGGGCTACGTTGGCGATAATCACCTCCACGGCGATCATCGTGGCGACCGTGGTTAGGAGAGTCACGACCATAGTCTAAGCGATCACGTCCATTTCGAGGTGAGCCACGAGCACTCCAGCCACGGTCAGGAGACCTTGAACGAGATCGTCCATGGTATCTAGGAGGAGATCTTGTATGGCCGTAGCCTGGCATACGTGATTCCTCTGGCTTTCCTGAAGATCCACCCCACGCTTGCTGACCAGGAACATGAGAGCTTTGTGGGAAAGGGGCCTGCTGAGCCGGAGGAGTGGCACCAGCTCCCGTTCCTCCAGTCATGCTCTGGATCAAGGAGGGAATCTTGTCAAATGGAATGCCCTGATCAGCCAGCGCCTTGATCAACATGATCTGCTGCTGGGTGTTTGGGTCAAGTCCGAAACCAGAAGCTGCGGCACCAGGCATGGATGCGCCGGGCACGGCTCCGTTGATCGGGTTAGGTGGATTACTCGGGTTGTTTAGAGGAGTACCTGCATATCCATTTTGGCCCGCCATCTGCGGGAGGCCGAATGGAAGAGACGGCACATTCACAGGTTGCGATGCGGTAGGATACGATACGGGCGGCATGGCAGAGGATAATGGCTGCGGTGGCCCGGAAGCAGGCATGTTATACGATGCTGCGGGTGCCGGCAGAGGAGGGTTGGCAGGGGGAGCGCTCGTGTTTTGGCGAGCGATGTTAGCCAAAGCCTCAAGGATAGATGAACCGTTAGGGGCGGGAGGAGCTGAGGATGCTGAGGGAGTTGGAGTAGCAGCAGCGCTGCCTCGATATGAGGCCATCAAGTTGGGAGGTGGGCTACCGGGAGGAGTTGTCGACTCGTCTATAACATCACATGGGTTAGATCACCTGTTCATCTCGAGCAATGAAGCAGTACCGCCTGGACTTGGGCGCCCGACGTGATACTGTCTGCATGAATAACGTACTCTGTGGTGGTGCGCTGAGCTTTTCTCTAAAAGACTCGAGCATAGGTGTGGGGAATGTCTGGCCCTTCTCCCAGATGTCAAGGAGTTTCTTAATCTTTTCCTACACGTTGGACTATGTGTGAGTTACGATCCAAAAGAATAATACGGAGTTTAGATATGTCAAGAAGTGAGAGGGACGCCAGTAACGGCGCCCTGCAAGATGATCCACGATGCGCGGCACATGGCACACGTTGGTTGCCAGCTACATGAGGGTGATATTGCAATGCGAGTTCAAATATGCGTACCTTTTGCTCTTCCGGGGCGGTTTGCAGGATGTCATTCATCAAAACGGGCATGAGTTCTGTCACTCGGTTGACGCCAGCGGCATAGGTTCCATCCGGGGCAGAGCTGTTTATTGCCTGTGCCTGTGTCTTGGCTTGCTCGAGCCATTTCCGGGTTACAGAGTCTACGACGTAGAGTACCCCCAACTTGTGTGTTCCTGGTGCCTTTTTGAAGTGTGTATAGATTTTTTGGATGAGAACGGATTCGGACTGCAAGGGCAAACAATTAGTATTTCGGTGTCGAGCAAATAGAAGACGCATGCTTGGCGGAGTCTTACCTGAATGTTGGAAACGCAGAGAGAGGTCAAACTGGTGATGCGAGATCCGGATACGCCTGGAGGCTTCAGATTGAGCATCGCCTGGAGGCCAGCCTCCAAATCCGCAACTGCGGAAGCCATAATGTGTGATAGACTAGAGTAGTCCACGAACTACGCGTGATGCCTCAAGATGCACTCCGGATATGATTCCAGGGCGAAACGACCAGAAGTGAGCGTCACCACTTGGAATGATTATGCGTGTAGCACGAATAGAGGAGCAAAGCGAGAGAAGAAATTCCTGCTGCAGGAGTTTTTCTTTGTCGCAGAGTTCAGGTACGAAAAGCTTAAGCGGGTCCTTCCTTAGGTGGGCAGGTAGAGATTTTTTTTTTACGCAGTCGCGACTGGCGGAATAGTGTACGAGAGCAGCCCAAATCAAATTATCAGGTCTGCGGCGCAAATACAAGAGAAGGCAGGCCTCAGGAGTACGATACGGTACGGTACGACTTGTGCGAGAAAAGCTCTTCTACTGTTTTGTTTGCGTCAGGAGCGCGACGAGGTCACAGAATGCGCAGCGGCGAAAAGCCAACAGAGACCGTCAAATAGAGTGTTGTCAGTACTAGAGATTAGGTCGAGAATAATGTACGAAACGGCTAGCGCAGAGGAGCCGAGCTGTTTGCGGATGCCTCGATGGACGTTTGTCGTGGATGATGCTGTGTGTTTGTCAGGACGTCGTGAGGTGACGATGATGGAGTGATGTGAGGTGGGAGGAGAAAAAGGTGAGGCGAGTGAGCGTGACAGGTGGGGCAGCTTTTTAACTGTTGCGGTTGGTCAGAAGCCACCTTGATCTTTGTTCCGTAGGTTGACAGTTTATCCGGCGCCAGAATCAAGAAAATCCTGCAAGTGAGAGTGTCAAGTCACGTGAAAGTAACAGAACCTTTGAGATGTGTTTCTTTCGAATATTAACTTCACATTCATAACAGGTAGACCATTGACAAGGGTAGTAAATGGGTCTTTGGACCTAATGCAGGTATGGATGTCTTTGTTAGGTCTTGTTTATAGCTCTAGGTAAGGTGTGAAAGGATGCACGCCATCTGAGAAAAGGACGATGCACTGGCAATACATATACCATGTGAAAGTGATTATCTTTATTCACTACTTCTGTTACTCTAATAATTCTATGATCTTGAGTGATCCATAAGTCTTGTAAAATGAGAATATTTCATAATAGGTATGCCATATTCTCCCCACTGCGTGATATTCTCTCAACCAGAGGTTTTGACATCTCATCTCCGTGTTGAATCCGTTTCGCTCTTGGTGTTAGTGCTAGTGCATGATAGAGCCTTGACCATCAGATAAGAACATGGACAAAAACCACTCTAAGAGGAAAGCAATCCCGTGACAGCGCGATTTCTGACCGAGCTTATGCAGTACGTAAAATACAAACAAAGGCATGCATTTGGATGAGTGGTTGGCAATCTATCTTAATATCGGAAAAGCCAAGGATATCATGGGCGCCTAGACCATACGGCGGTACGTGAAACAGATACCTAACAATTAATAATAGAATCCCAAAGGGTCCACGACACATTGACCGTGGCTATTGAAAGAGATGAGGGGAAATGCCAAGTCATTGTATGCCCAAATATCACAAGACATAATAGCCGATGATGGTGGTTTAGAAACTACCGAGGTGGCCGGGTGATCGGAAACACTGCTTCAAGTTGAGGGTGCTTGATACAAACAGGGCACGCACGAGGTTTCTAAATCAGATTGGGGGAGCGATTATCATCTTTTTAGAGCAGGCGCCCAAAGAACTGTCCGGATGGCCCGTATAATCAAAGAGACCCATTCGCTGGCCGGATGGAAGGGGAGCTTCGGCACTCCGAAGCCCTGCGGCGCTGGCTCGGAGGCCCGGCGATGGGGCACGGTAGTTCCGCCCGGAAGTGATGCCCTCGTGCTGTGTGCTTGGCTCCAGTTCTAGGATGTATTTTTTAATGGGCTCCGTTGAGCGTCAAGGCTGTTTGCAGCTAGGAGAATCTGACGTCAAATCAACGGCTACGTAGACAATTACAAGCATGACCGAGGTCTCCCGAGCATTAACCAAAGAAAGACGTCCATTTGGATGCATCTCCACTTGTTCGTTCGAAGGGGGCTCGTCGTTCAGTGGAGTCGAGAGGTTTGTATCATGGATGGACAATAACCGGTCAAGCGAGCGGAACACATCCAGCAGTTCCGAAGAGTTGTCATGATGGATGGAGCAGGCAGCGGGAAGAAAAAATTGTTAATGTGCATGTAAACAACAGGGGAAGGCCTTGTCAGCCAGATCTTGAATGCACCCTTACGTTGCTTCTTTTCAACTCCACGTTTCCGCTTGCAGCAGATTATGGCCCAGCAAGACACGTTGATGTTGAGGATAGAGGCTAACAAAATGCACGAACACCTCCAGGTGTCTACTGGTGCCGAGATGCAGCCGCAAGCCAATCCCAAATGCTCCCGCGTCCTTCAATCAAGCCAACACATGTAACCTAGGCCTAGTCAACCCCCAGACATGCCTAGACTAGCTGTTGGGGTCCCATCCTGCATCTCGGCCATTTGGGGGAGGGCTTTGGAGTGCGTCGAATTGGAGGAGGCGGGAGAGGAGAGGCAGGGATTGGACTGAAATTTTGGGGCTTGCAGGTTGGGGGCCCGCGGTAATGTTCCTCTACAGTAGTAGCTCAGTTTACTTGCTTGTGCAACCTCATCAAAACGAGAGGACAGCATGGCATCCATCCAATGGCTATGGAGGGAGGGATATATGCTGGAACAATGGACATGTACTTCCGGTGAGGCACTGTAGATGATGCTTGAAAGACATCCTGTAATTATTCACATTTGGGAGGTCATAACAACCAGGAACACCTACAAATACTACCCAGTAGACAATTGATGACGGAATTGAGAGCTGGGCACGTCGAAAGAGGGTGCTGTGCTGTAGCGAGCTCTGATGTAATAGAGGGCTGGCTCAGATTGGACTGGACTGGATTGCATTGGAGTGAAGTCAATTCTCCAACGCACAAATGACGACCTCAATGGTAGCTACAGTAATGAAGCTCTCATAACCTAAACCGCCCCGCAAAGGTACCTTCAGCACTGGATGTCGTCTTCATGATCTATCGGCTGTATCTTATGCCCCGGGAACGGACCCCAGTGAGAAAAGCAAAAAACAGCAACAAACCCAGCGGTTGTCCCCAGAAACGTCCCCTGGCAAATCGGCTCTGGGAGATGAGGAAGAAAAAAAAAACTGGCTGTGTTACCCCTGCAAATCCGTAGAGGAAAACCGGGCTGCCTGCACTGTATCCTGCCCCATAAGTCCCGCTTGATGCTTCATGGGACCCCCCCGTCTCCCCGGTCCCCGAGGTTCAGAGCGAGACGTGAACGGTAAAGGTACAGACAGCTACGGTAGAGCCAAGGTGAAAGACAATGTCACCGGTCCTGCTGGAACGGGGTACTTTTTTTTTCTGCTCCCTCCAGTCCCGTGGAAAGTTGAGCCTGCGCCTTTTTTTGAGACTTGGCTTACTTGAACCTCTTGCTCCCCATCACTTTTCTTCCCTTCCGTCCCTCCCTCATATACTTCCTCATCCCTCCTCCGGCATCTCCGCCAGTTGATCTCTTGTCCTGTTGTTGCACTCGTCTCCTCGTCTGCATATCCATATCCTCTCACAATGGCTTCCGTCGCCCGTCTCAGCAACGCTGCCCTGCGGGCTTCCCTCCGCTCTACTCCCATCAATGGCTCTGTCTTCAACGCCGTGCGATGCTACTCGGCTAAGACCCAGGTGCGTTAACCTCGGATAAGTCCCAAGCTCCCACCACACATGGACGTCATGACTTCTCAGCCATTGGCGCTCATGTACAATTGGGATACACAACACAAAACATATGCTAATACTCATTGTCGCAGACCCTGAAGGAGCGATTCGCCGAGCTTCTGCCTGAGAAGATTGAGCAAGTCAAGGCCCTCCGAAAGTCAGTCGCATTCCCATTCCTCGGTTTATTGCTTGCCGAAGCTCGGGCCACGTCGAGCCTCAAGCTTGCAAATGAGGGCAAAACCTCCGGCTTGAACATTGAAACTAACGTCGTCATAGGGAGCATGGCTCTAAGGTCGTCGACAAGGTCACTCTTGACCAGGTCTACGGTGGTGCCCGTGGCATCAAGGCCCTCGTCTGGGAGGGTTCCGTCCTCGACTCTGAGGAGGGTATCCGATTCCGTGGCAAGACCATCCCCGAGTGCCAGGAGCTTCTCCCCAAGGCTCCCGGTGGCAAGGAGCCTCTTCCTGAGGGTGAGTGAATTCAAGTCGCAGAAATGCGCGCACAACAATTGAAGCCACCATGATGCTAACCATAAACCGCGCAGGTCTCTTTTGGCTTCTCCTGACCGGTGAGGTTCCCACTGAGCAGCAGGTTCGCGACCTCTCCGCCGAGTGGGCTGCCCGCTCCGATCTCCCCAAGTTCGTCGAGGAGCTCATCGACCACTGCCCTACCGACCTTCACCCCATGGCCCAGTTCTCTCTGGCCGTCACCGCTCTCGAGCACACCTCCAGCTTCGCCAAGGCTTACGCCAAGGGTGTCAACAAGAAGGAGTACTGGGGTTACACCTTTGAGGACTCCATGGACCTCATTGCTAAGCTCCCCAACATTGCTTCTCGCATCTACCAGAACGTCTTCAAGGGCGGAAAGGTTGCTCCTATCCAGAAGGACAAGGACTACTCCTTCAACTTCGCCAACCAGCTCGGTTTCGCAGACAACCACGACTTCGTCGAGCTTATGCGTCTCTACCTTACCATCCACACCGACCACGAGGGTGGTAACGTCTCTGCCCACACCACTCACCTTGTCGGCAGTGCTCTCAGCTCTCCTTTCCTCTCTCTGGCCGCTGGTCTCAACGGTCTTGCTGGTCCCCTCCACGGTCTTGCTAACCAGGAGGTCTTGAACTGGCTCACTGAGTTCAAGAAGTCCGTCGGCGACGACCTTTCTGACAAGGCCATCACTGACTACCTCTGGTCCACCCTGAACGCCGGCCGTGTCGTCCCTGGTTACGGCCACGCCGTCCTCCGCAAGACTGACCCCCGTTACATGGCTCAGCGCGCTTTCGGCCAGGAGAAGATGCCCAACGACCCCATGTTCAAGCTCGTCTCTCAGGTCTACAAGATCGCCCCCGGTGTCCTCACCGAGCACGGCAAGACCAAGAACCCCTACCCTAACGTCGACGCCCACTCCGGTGTCCTCCTCCAGTACTACGGTCTTACTGAGGCCAACTACTACACCGTCCTCTTCGGTGTTTCCCGCGCCATTGGTGTCCTTCCTCAGCTCATTATCGACCGCGCTCTCGGTGCCCCTATTGAGCGACCCAAGTCCTTCTCCACTGACAAGTGGGCTGAGCTTGTTAAGAAGCTGTAAAGGAATAGAAAGCGAAATGGAAAAAGAAACGTGCGGCATGCAGTGGAATGCGAGGATAATGGCCAAAAGATGGGCAAATTGGATTGCCGAGTCAATGGCATTTGTACAATACAACGGGACTGTTTTCGTTTAGTAATGAGCAAGTCGTCGCAGGAGCGTCGACTGAAATGAAATCATTTAACAGTTAATTTTTGCAATATCCGTATCCTATCTATGAATTGGTTTGTAAGGTGTGAATTGCAATTGACCAATATTTCTGTTGATTGATACTCAATTGTGCGCTGGTGGTTGACAAAAACTACCCCTTACTCAAGTCGTGATGGTGTCGTTGTTTCGAACTTTTCTTTTTATGGAGACCGTTGACCCCATGGAAAACTACCTCCTTGTACAGCCTTACCGGCAGAGACAACTCATCAGTATGATACCCTTGTTAAAGCTTTAACGAGAAAAGCCTGAGAGTTGGCGCACAGGCTCAATTCATCCCCTATCCAGTCTAGAGAAGCGGGAGAAAAACCCTTGCATCCCGTCATGAACTATGAGAGGGGAATTCATACACCGATACGTACGTCACGTAAATCTCGGTGAGAGATTGCACCGACGAAAATCCATGTGGGCTCCAGGGGAGCTTCTCAACACTCACTCATCGGTTGGGTGGAGGAGGGGCGTTGAGAGCTTTGGAGAGCTCCTCTAATTTGCTACAACTGGGGAACGCCACAGGGGAGGGTTGAGTGAGAGTTGTGATTTTCGGGGGGTGGCTGAGAATACTGCCGAAAGAGGAAATAGAGAGAATACGTGGGAGAGAGAGTGAGGCAGTATAGATTTTTGCTTTCAAGGTGCATGTTTCACGGTACCTAATTGATGAGGTTAAGCTTAGGGCTGTGTTTTTGATATTGGTGGCGAATGTAAGCTCTTTTTGGTAAATTAAGTGTATTTGCTTGCTTATGACGACTCAGCTCAGCAGTTGTAAGCGCCTGGATCTATTAATATCAATGGATGTGAAATGCTTCGAACCCACTGAGCCTCAGGTTTATAGATGCTTTGTAAATGCCCTTAGAACACTCTAGTAATGACTGTATCACAAGCAATTGCTCACTGCCGTCGGTCTTCCACTGCCGACGACTGAACCCCATGACACCCACCCCCGGATTTCACATGAGATCCAATAGGGATCTTATCTGGCTCATCCGAATCTCGGCTCAGGTTATCGAGGCAGGGCAAAGTCGCACAGAGGAAGCGCAGCATCAATTGTCTACTCGAGACGAGGTCAGCAATACGAACATTTCAGCCATTGCTGTACCAGTGTACCAGTATCTGATTCGTCTCTATCTATCTTAGTACATAGGTACAAACCCAGCTGTTGAATAGCGTCGTCAGCCTTGTAAACGTGCCGACATAGTCCCTCCCACAACAATCTTCAAGATAATAAGAAACACAACCAAGACACATGCAAAACAACACTGACTGATTGAATATTCAACCCGGCTTTTTCGCGCATGCCCAATCAACCTCGGCCTCGACCTCCGCAAATCCCCATTGTTGGCCTTTCCCCTCCGTACATCGGCTACCTCTCCGGGCGGGTTACCCCCCCAAGCTTATTCTGCTTAGCCTTAGCTCAGCGTTTTTTAAGCCCATTCAACCCATTCTATTGGATCTGACTCAGCATTAATCTACAGTACGTACCCGTATCTCAATCCAGCCGATCCCCTAGCTGGACTGGGCTGTCCCGGGTCGCTCCTTCCCCCCCACGTAGCCTTCCACCGCACGCCTCTAGCTCTCCCTTTCCTCTTTTCTTTCGTTCAATCCCCTTCTTTTTCCTTCTTTTCCCTCTTCCACAACCTCTCTCAAAACATCAACAACCCCAATCTCCGCGAAGAAGCACCCTATTCCCTTGGTCAGGGCCCCCTATTACACGACACTCCCAAAGTCATGGCTGCTACTATTCGTACCGATCTTCCTGGTCCCATTGGGGAGAAGACGCTGGAGAAGAAGCCCATCAAGTTCTCCAACTTGCTTCTGGGCGCTGGTCTCAACCTCTTCGAGGTGACCACCCTCGGACAGCCTCTCGAGGTCGTCAAGACCACCATGGCTGCCAATCGAGGTGACAGCATGGCTACGGCTTTGGGACGCGTCTGGGCCCGTGGTGGTCCTCTGGGCTGTAAGTATCAATCTTGAAATCAACGCATTGTTAATCCCTTACTGACCCGCGCGAAACAGTCTATCAAGGTCTTATCCCCTGGGCTTGGATTGAAGCATCCAGCAAGGGCGCCGTCCTCCTCTTCGTCGCCTCCGAGGCCGAGTACTACGCCCGTGTCGCCGGTGCCTCCGAATTTGGTGGTGGTATCCTCGGTGGTGTCACTGGTGGTGTTGCCCAGGCCTATGCCACCATGGGTTTCTGCACCTGCATGAAGACGGTCGAGATCACTAAGCACAAGCTCGCTGCCACCGGTGTCAAGCCTCAGACCACCTTCCAGACCTTTGCTGAGATCTACCGCAAGGAGGGTATCCGTGGCATCAACAAGGGTGTCAACGCCGTTGCTATCCGCCAGATGACCAACTGGGGTAGCCGATTCGGTCTCAGCCGTCTTGCTGAGGGTTGGATCAAGTCCGCCACCGGCAAGAAGGAGGGCGAGAAGCTCTCTGCTGGCGAGAAGGTTATCGCCAGTGCTATTGGTGGTGGTCTCAGCGCCTGGAACCAGCCCATTGAGGTTATCCGCGTTGAGATGCAGAGCAAGAAGGAGGACCCTAACCGTCCCAAGAAGATGACGGTGGGCAACACCTTCAAGTACATTTACGAGTCCAACGGTGTCCGGGGTCTTTACCGTGGTATCGCTCCCCGTATTTCACTGGGTATTTGGCAGACCGTCTGCATGGTTGCGTTTGGCGATATGTAAGTCTCAACCCGTATCACTGATTAACACGACCGATACTAACCGCATTCACTACAGGGCGAAGACTTATGTTGAGAAGCTGACCGGCGAGTCGGTTACCGCTAAGCATTAAACGGCGTTTCGGGAAGCTTGATTTGAAAATATCGCTCGTGGCGACCTTATGTATGGATTGTCTAATGTTTGGATTCGGGTTTCTCTGATGTAATGACGTGAGCCTGTAAAAAGGCCTATATCAAGGAGATGCGCACGCCCTGTATGCCTTTTATCTTTTATGATCTACCAGCTAGCTGTAGGCGAGCTTTCGACCCTGTGGGTTTGGTTTCGAATAGACAGAAAATAAGTGCGCAATATCGTAACTTACCTACTATTTCCATGTGATTATCTTGACGTACCTGCAAGGCTGACAACTGTATATCGTACCTTAACTTTAACCCATGGCAACGTTGAAGCCACTCCCGACGTGCAGGTTACATTCAAAAATGATACAGGCATTTGAGTTTAACCACTCACTTGCTACCAGCAATAACAACTTTTTGACTTCATTACATCGCTTTGGATTCCTTACCTCTTGATATGCGGCTTTTGCACCCGAGCAGGACTGGAATCTCGGCTTATTTCGGGTCTAAAAAAGGGTTCAGGAAGTGGGGTTACTAACAGTTAAGCTTGGACTAGCTCTGGCTGTCTCCTAAGGATTTAAAGATATAGTTATATAAACTAAAGCTTTTTAGAGGCAAGATAGCCAGATAAATTATTATAAGTAGTACTTAATCACTTTTATAACACTCTTATTTTACTTTAAAGTGCATATTTTCAGTTATTTCATAAGTTAATAAAGTCTAGGCGGTCTCTAATTATCTTAAATTTCAAGATTAGAATACTATGTGTGTAAAGCTATGCTTAGTATTGCTTTTCTTAGGCAAACACTTCCTGATCAAGTATCGGCATCTTGACTCATCGTTTCTTCATATATGAAACCCCAATCTTCCTCAACGCTTAATAACGCCCCGGCTTTAACGAGATCCTCTATCTCGCCGATCTCTAAATGCTCTAGATCCAAGTCCTGGCCCTTGTTCTTAGCATGAAAGCCCTTAAGACGCTCATCTGGCGGCGCGGGAACCTTGACTCGGCGCACAGAGCGGCGTCGTCCGCCGATGCTAGCGGCTTCGCTGTCCTTCTGGAGGCGCTCGAAGTCAGCTAGGAGAGGCGCTGAAGGGTCCTCATTAAGGTGGGCGTCGTGCCGGAAGAGATTTGTCGAAGTGTATCGGGGGCCTTTGACGGCCCCAATGACAGGGTTATGGGTTAGCTTCAGCTGTTGGCTATCGAGATAGGTCCGGCGGGCGTAAGAAGCAATATCAGCATCCGAAAGCTCTGAGTCGGAGAGGTCGTCATCTTCGTCGTCCGTTGCCGTACCGGGTGGGTCCGGCTCCGGGTGTGGAATGAGGGGCCTTGGACGGCGGAGCCGCCGGGCGGTGCCCGGAAGGGTCATGAAGTGCGACTCGGGCATATCGCGCTCGTCTGTAGAGAGAATGAAGCAACGACCTGTAGCATCGCCTATAGCAAGCTTGGAATTGTCTGGAGAGAAACCGCCCCATGCGATAGGTCCAGGGGCCGTTAGGATATCCCGCACAAAAGGCATCTCTCGCCCCCGTACGTTCCATACTTTGATCGACCCGTCGCTGGATCCTGTGTAGAAACGGTCAAGAGTTGTGCTCCATGCCGTAAATTTGACTCCTGTGTCTTCTTTCTCACGATCGCCGTAGTACTCCTCAATGGGTTTTCCATGCCGGAGGGTGTGGATGGGCTTATCACCCTGCGCCGTATCCCACACGTAAACTTTTCCATCCGTACAAGCGGCAGTGACATAGGCATGCCAAGGCGAGTTGGGCACAAATGTGAGTTCGTTGATATCCGAGGCATAGCAATCCAGGGCTTGAAACTGGGCATATCCGCCACCGCCCAGGCGTTCCTTATCGCGCTGGAAGACGTGAATCTGCGTCCTAATCCTATGGGCCGCAATGCTCAAGCCAGTCGGCGTAGTTGCAACAATAAAGCGAGGTAGTGTGGGGTGCCAAGCGACTTCAAAGACATTAGCCGTTGAGGCCGTCACCACAGGAATCCGATCGCCCTGTTCCGCATCCCATAGTATAATCTCCCCTGAGTTTCGTTTGTCCTCTGGAATATCGTGGTCGTCGCAGGTCAGACTACGAGGAGAGTATCCGACTAGAAGCAAGTGTTGGCAACCAAGTGCACGTCCCCATTGCATCGTAGCTGGGAAATACGCCCACTTATCAGAGCCATCAGCATCGGTCCGTAAGCAAGAGAATGTTTGATAGTGGCTGTTAGCCACGTTTTCCATGTCCTTCATGTCGATGGTGTAGATCCGTACAGCGTCAGTGGGCGAATCTGCAGCTGTAGCCACGCGACCAGACTTGTCTTTTGCAGCAGCAACAAAATTGACGTTGGCCGTGTGTTGCCATGTAGCAATGGCCTTCATCTTCTCTCCTATGGGGTCGACCTTCCAAACCTTGACCGTCTTGTCGAAACTTGAGGTATAAGCTAAGTCATGTTGTGTATTGTAATCGGATGACACAACCGAAGAGTAGAGCCAAGGGTCCTGACTCTGGCGCATGGCCTCTGTCGAATTCTCTCCTTTTTCCACGCGCGGTCGGGGAATTCGATGGTCAGGAAAGGATCGCAGCGTGCCTTTGCCGGTGGAGCAAAGAAGCAGGTTTCCTGGCTTGTTGTATTGCTGGTTGTGCGTGTCCGAGTGAGTGGTAGTACCGCAGAGGAAACTCTCGTTTGAAACCCATGCGCCCGTCGTGATATCACCAGCGCAGTTGGTGAATTCAGCTACAACCTGGAACTCATCTTCGCGCAGGGTCCTGAACTCATTCTTAAAGTTGAGATACTGGCGTGTGCGTTGGAACCCTTTGTTTCCCTCCATCTCACGAGCCATCAGGAGTGACGAGAGTCTGCTTGTTCGTCTAGTTTGACCTTGCCGTTTACTGAGCTCTTCGCTCAAGGGTTCGCCAGAGTACGATAGGACGCGTGGGATATCGTTGACCAACCCCTCATATATGTCCGAGGCAAAACAGTTCACATCCCGTATGGTTCGCCCGTTGATCGGAGGTAGGTTTCGAAACTTCGCTTCATGAGCAAGGGCCTCGAGCGTAGCTGGTATAGGTTTCTTTTCCCAGTAAGAAATGTCAGCCACAATATCGGCGATCTCCTCGGGAGTGAAGTCGACATGATATACGGTGGGCTGCGACGCAAGAGACTTGTTGTAATTCACTGGCGTCTTTGCACCCTCCAGGATGGCCTTGCGCTCATCTGCTCTGAGGTATGGCTTTTGCTCGATTTGGTAGAAACGGTTCTGCGGCTTTGGCTCTCGTCGTTCTCGGGGTTTGTACGATCGTCGTTCGACATGTCGCGGTAGTTCTGGCGCTTTCAGAGGTTGCGTAGCGATGTTTTGCGGGTGTGCTGGCACTCTCGGTGGTGGGATAGCAGATGTGTTGAAGATTAACGGAGGCACCGTCTGCTCTACCTCCTCCGTTTGTATTCTCTGCACGATCGTCGGCTGATCCGGTGCTGGCTTCTGTAAAGGTTGAAGCGTAAGGCGGAAAGCCTTGAATAAGTTAGCGATAAGCTGCTACCACGGCCTTTGTTATACTCACAGGTGCGTTCTTCTGAACCAGGTCACACGCCTGCGCCGCGATCACGTCCACATCTTCTGTGGTGAGATAACCACCCGTCTCGTCCCATCGTCTCCTGAAGAACTTGCCCGTAGCAATATCCGTCACCGTCTATAGCTCTTTGTTAGCCCTGGAGTATATTAGATCGGACGACCTCTTTGTTACCTTTACCGCGATCTCCTTGATATCGTAGATATTGGCCGAGAGTTCGCTGACTGTCCTTGAGACATGCGGCAACACCTGTTCTGCAAGACATTCTTTGACGCTTCTTCGGCGCGTTGCAACTTGATCAACGCGTCTTCGTTTCTGAGGCGGCTCCTCGCAAGGGATGGGCAAGCTGTTGAGCAGCGGGATCGGGGCAGGCGGCACGTCGCCACAGTCGATTAACGACCTGGTAATCGTCGTTGTTAGCCCAAAACTCATGAGGAAACGCGTCGGCGGCCATGAATTGACAAAGAGAAAGCCAAATAGATGACGTTTAACGCGTAGAGCTAGAAGATAGCGCAGGACGGGGATATATCACTTACCACATAGCCCCATTTGGCGTTGATGCGGTGATAAGATGAATAAAGAGCATTAGAAAGAGCTTAGTGGGCCTAAAAGGCGGAAAATACCTAATCCAGGCTGCTATTTATAATAAAGCTAAAATTATAATAAAGTTATGAAATTATAGCTATTTTATATAATAAAATAGCTTAAATAGCTTACATAGTACTTATAAGCTTATAAGAAGTCTTAGGGCTAATTATATACAGCTATTTAGTTAAATAAAATAGTTTAATAGTATTATTACTACTTATATGCCTTCCAAGCACACTCTTCCATCTTATATCAATTAAAGCGCAATTACGTATATACTTCTTAGGTCTTATAATCGCTATAGTTTTAGACATTTATTAACTGAGGAGAGACAAGAGGTTTTAATTAACACAAGAGACCAAGTGTTAACTAACAGTGGTTGCACCCAATTGCATAAAGCAGAACATATCATTATTACAGCGACCTTAAAGGCTTTTATTACAAACAGGCTCTATTACAATAGTATTGATCACTTATATGGTGGTCTGGCATTGATAGTGTAGTATAGTATAATATATTGATTATGTACATGCTCAGGCCGCTTAACCTCTTCAACATACACGTAAAATCTTCCATGCAATTCTAACGCCAAAATCACATCTTCTAGCTGAGAACAAAAACATAATTTACAGCTTAGCAGCCGGCGCCTGAGATGCAAGCTCCTCATACATGCGGTCAATGTGCTCTCGGAAGGCCTTGGCTGTCTGAGGGCGCTTAAGCTTGAGACTAGTTTTAACGTTAGCGAATAAGCTTGGAATAGATATAAAAACGGATAAAAACTTACGTAGGGGTAAACAGCCCGTTATCAATGGTGAAAGGGTCAATGTCAAGGTGAATATTGCGCACTTTCTCAAAGCTGTTAAATTTGTGCTTGGTGCCAATATCGTCGAGAACCTTGAGGAACTTGGCCTTCACCTTGGGGTTATTAGCCGCGACTCGCAGGTCCGCAATCTGGTTAGGGTGGATAGTCTCCTGTAGGATCTTGCTGGCGAATGGCGCGAAGTTCTCGACATCAATGCCGAAGATACCGACCAATGAGGACTGAGTACCGTCGCCGTGAACATAGGCCACGTTGATGAGGTTGGTGCTACCCATGTAAACGTTCTCAATACGCTCAGGTGAGATGTACTCGCCCTGGGCAAGCTTGAGAACGTTCTTCTTGCGGTCGATGATCTTGAAGCGACCCATCTTATCGACTTCGCAGATATCACCACTGTGGAACCAGCCGTCGGCATCAAGAGTCTTGGTGGTCTCCTCCTCGTTCTTGTAGTACTCGCGGAAAATGACGGGACCGCGAAGGAGCAGCTCACCACGAGGGTTTGGCTTGTCATCCACGGTGTAATCAAACTCGGGAACCGACTCGAGGCAGAGTTCCACACAGCACATGGGTCCACCAATGTTTCCGGTGGAGTAATCGCCCCGTGCTTGGATTGAGCCGACGGCGTATGTCTCGGTCATGCCAAATCCTTGGGCGAAGTGGTTGGCAAAGGCAGCGCGGAGGAACTCTTGAACATCTGGGTCAAGCTGAGCACTGCCACTGACCATGCTGTGAACCTTCTCAAAGCCCACGGCAGCCTTAACCTTGGGAGTCCAGATGCGGTCGTACAGGAAGTGGGTGTTGGAAGCCTTTCCGGCCGGTAATCGCATGTTGCCCTTCTTGGTGTTGATGACACGTCTCGAGAGTGCGCCACGGACGCCATCCGCCTCAACAGTAGCAGTTCGAATAGCCGAGTTGAAGCGGTTAAAGAGTCGCGGAACTGAGATGAAGCCGGTGGGCTGGAGAATCTTCATATCATCGACTAAGCCCAGAATATCGCCTCGGAAGAAACCGAGCGCAGCACCTTCAGCGATGGCGATCTGATCGATAAGTCGGCCGTAGATATGGGCGAGTGGCAGATATGATATGTGCACATCCTTGGGGCTAACATTGCCGTTTACTCTGCCACCTGCAATAGCAGACACGGCGTTTCCATGGGTAATAAGAACACCCTTGGGGTTGCCAGTTGTGCCCGAAGTGTAGTTGATAGTACAGACATCCTCCCGGCTAGGAGCTCGAGGTCCACGTCCAGACTTGGCACCAATCTCCTCAACCTGAGCCATAGAGTAGATCTGAATACCATGGTGAGAAGCAATCTCGTTCAGGACAGAGGCCTTGGTGTGAGTAGCCAGCTCGCCCTGCTCAAGAGGATCGAGAGATACGATGAGCTTCAGCCCGGGCAGGCGAGGCGACATCTTGAGAAGGACAGGAATATGGGGGAGCGAGCACACAACACAGGTGACTTCGGCATGGTTGATGATGTATTCTGTAGCATCGGGTCCAAGAGTTTCGTAGAGGGAGACTGAGTATAGGGATTGAGAAGCAATACCGAAATCTATACGACAGTGTGTCAGCAATCAGTTATATGCAGGTTCACGGCACAAGATCCCAGATCCATGACACCGATTCCAAGAGGGGGCACCCTTACCAGCGATCTGCCATTCAGCCCGATTCTGCGACCACAAACCAACACCGTACTTGTCAGCGTTGTAATTGATGCGCTTATGAATCTCAACAAGACCAGCACCAAAATTCAATCTTCGGGCGTCGAACTCGACGTAGTTGATCCAGTCGTACTTGTCCTCCCACTGCTGAGTAGCCTGGTTCCAATGGCGGGTTCCGAGACATTTGGAATTGGGCCACTTGCGCGCGCTTCTGTTCAAAATGTCGTGTGTCGAATGGATTTCTGGCTCTAGCGAAGTGACGAGAGGCCCATTGCCGACTGCCCAGTGTCTGTAGGCGGGTGTGCGATTGGGTCGTTCTGTTCCTGGAATTGGCAGGCCGTAAGGTTGACCAGGAGGAGGAACCGTGGTGAGCTTCTTGTATAGGACGTCGTAGTCTTTTTGTGTTTGGAGGGCCATGGTGACGATGTCGGCTCCCGGGGAGTTTGGGAGTGGAGGATTTAGGAGGGGTTACAGTTGGCGAGGCGAGGCAAGACAAAGACACGAAGACACAAGACACCGAGTCGGTAAAGAAGATATCGGAAGGCGGGGGAGCGTTCTTGGAGCAGTTACCCAAGCGAGCAAGGTAGGAGACAGAAATGGTAATGTCGGTGGAGTGCAGGTATTCGGAGGTACATAAGCACAGTAGAGTTGAGTCGAGGTCCCTTGCAGGTCTGGGTTGCAAGATCACAGGGGGCGCAAGAGGCGAAGCGAAAAGAAAAAGAAAAAAAAAAAGAGAGGTCAACGATGATAAATAAAAAGGGACGAGATTGGCTTTTGAACAATTCCACCTTAACTTATTACAGTAACAAGGACACTCAAGCCTACCGACGCCATCGGCTTGTTAAGCGCAAGTTGGACGAGGGACCGAGGCGCGCCGCGACTCACCTACCCATGTGCCTCGGCAGCCCCAGATTTCGTGGAGTAGTACAGTACAGATAGATGGATAACTAGCCAGAATACGGAGTAGCGGCACTTGGTTTCTGTCTGGGGGAATGGGGTTCCCCCTCTGGAGTTTATGGGTTTTACGGAGGAACAGCTCAAACCCCCGCGAAAAGCAACTGTTAAAGCGCGGGACAGTGCCTTATCCAGCCAAGTGAACCGAGGATGTGATGCCATATGCCATGGGGCTGGAGATCAGCGCGCTGCAGTTGTCCGTATGTGGTTCGTTGGATTGGATCCTTGATATTACTTACGACTGTTAGCGAGACCAGTGGTAAACCATATGAATGCGGGGAGCGGATAGCTGAGTTAAGAGACAAGACACGACTGCATTCTTGGACTCTGAGCCCAACTGCATCAATATTCTTTCAGCTTGTCAGCACTTGCGCACATGGCTTGAGACTCACATGCGCCCAGAAAACAGATATTGCTCAGCCCTTACAATAATTGAATGATCGGTATAATAGCCAAGAAAAGTGCAATACCGCGTGGTAACACACAGCACATGCAGTGACACACCTGCATCCGTCCCCGTCCCCCATCTTCTACTGGACTGTCAGCACTTTGTTGACCCCAATGCCCTTCATGACTGGTTACAATTGGAAGCTTGGGCTCTCGCAACGGACGCTAGTCAGCTCCCGACGACCTGGAGATCTCTTGTGGAGTTGGTCTCTGCTCCTTTTCGTCCAAACAATTGTCTTTAAGAGTCTGACCTCCTTAGTAAAGGCCCCCTATCCCCTTCTGAGCCGGTATAGTTCGGGTCAGCATTCGGTTTCATGTGAATTTCCATCAACCGACCCCAAGAAAGTGGCTGAGTACGAAAAACATCTTGGTTTCATTTTGACATTTTTTATTCATCTGCTGACCCCTTCCTCGTGATCTGTTGCCCAGACTCGGTTCTAACTGGCTATCAAGTCGTCCCTATGTTACTCCGGCTTTCACGAGCAACTTTTGTGCTTTGTGGTTTCAGTACTGATTCAATACTTTTTGTATTTCCCCAGACTTTAGCCAGGCCCAATATTTCTCCACTGGCGATTATTCCTGGCTTGTTTCTGAATGTTTGATTCCTATCCAGCATTATCTAATAGGTTATCTAAACCTTTAACCCAAAAGCTGCAAAAGACTACATCTTCGGCTTTAACCTGTTCAAATAGGGGTTTCCTTTTTCGACACTCTGCTCAACCAAGGCTCATCTGGTGTTGATTATAAGGGATACTGTGCAAGAATAGCTGACTCAGAAGCAGCAGTTGCAGTTAACGTCTTGAACCACATGCTTATCGCCTATCTAGATGCCCAGTTCAACAGACGTCATCGCCACCAATTATGGATACATTACCTAACTGCCAACACTGAACGGCTCCCAATGATGCCTGAGGTCGTGCCGTCAGCACGTGCACGTCTGCTAGTGCTCACGGTACGGATACGCCAACGAAAAAGCCAATGCCGATCACCATCAGAAATTCGTCAGAAACGTCGGGTACTGTCGCAAAGGTCAATTCCTTAACTTTTCAGGCCAGGGCGTTGAATTCAGCGCTCTCCTCATCAAATGCCACGCTCAACACCAATGTTGGCCGAGTGGCCCATCTTATCTGGGCATTTCGCATTCGAATGAGGTTCAGGATCAGCAATAGTGTTGCCGGTCGCAACAAACCTTCAATGTCTTGTTCGGGCTAATATTCATGCACGTACTTGAGCCTCCTTTATCATGTCTGGTATATCAAAGGATCAAGTGGTCACCACGGTATGCGTATGCATAACTCCAAAAGATCTGCCGAGATCTACAGCAGTCCGTCTCCTACGCGCTGGCACTTAATATAGTCAAACACGACTTGGACCATGCGGGGTTTGGGATCTTCCCTTTTCAAGATTGCATTGTTTTATCTACATGGAAGTGTTTGATAACAGAAGTGTCCCTCTTATGCGAATCGCATAACGTGGCGCCCCTGGATTACCATGCGATAGCTACACTATTGGTTTGCCGACGGGTTTTCCGAGCGTTTAGAAAAGCACCAGATGCTCGCATGAAGAAAAAAGAGGAGCCGCGCCCCCTAGTTGAGAGCAAGGACCGTTTCATATTGACGTTGCCCCCGTCTTCGTCTCAGGCCCCGTCGTCAAAACGCGACCTGATGCAGATGCCGCGTTGGTCCAAAACCGAGGCTGACCTCTCAGAAGTGTCCGGAAAAGAGCTATCGTCAATGCCTTGACCCGGCCCGTTTCTGATCGACAAGAGTTTTCCTAGATCCTAAAAAAAGCTTTTTTTTGCTGGCTTTAACTCCCTATTCATGTTTAGTGGCCCCTTTGCGGTTCCTTGACGGGTCCACGGTCTCTCTCTCGGGGCATCTCCCTTGGATCGTCCACGCCCCCCACATCGGCCGAGAGTATGTCTTGTCAGCAGGCCGTTTGATTTATATGTATAGATTCCCACGTTGCCCGTCGGGCCTATTTTTCACGACGACTTCGTTTTTAAAATCCTTTTGCGTTGGAAACTCGTTCATGTCTATCTGCCGCATGCATCACCGTTCATAATCCCTCGCTAATCATCCTCTGTTCTGCGCCGCATCGATAATATTGCCACAATGAGTCGGGTCGCTTTTACATCTCTGCGAGCTCTGCAGTTGGCCTTATCTTTGGCCAGTATCGGACTGAGCGGTTATGGTGCGTCAAATCGAGAAAATCTGTCTCTGGGTATACAAACTAACATTCTTCTGTCAGTCGTCAACGATTATAATCAGAGGAGCCGAAACTCAGCGCCGTCGCCGTTTTCCTATCTTATCGTCTCGTCCATTGTCTCGATCCTCTCAGTCGCGTATCTTACGCTGAGCTCCCGATTCATACCACGCATCTACCACCAATACGCTGCTGTCGTCGTCGAATCTGTCAATGCCGCCCTGTACTTTGCTGGCTTCATCGCGATAGCCGTCTTCATTGGATCGCTTGTCATGTGTGAGGGAACCGTCTGCTCTGCCGCTCGTGCCGATGCCGTTATTGCTGCGGGTCAGTTCACGGCGTGGATTACAACAACAGCCTTCACAGCCAAAGACATGTTCAAACGAGCTTTCCAAGAACCCCCGAAAGATGCCGATGGTCGAGAAATGGGACAGGCATGAAGACAACGATGTACATGCAGAGGATGAAACATGACAACATGATAAGAAAACCACAGTTTATACATTTCATCAAGGCCGGGCTCTTGATATAGGATGCACGGCTCCTCCATATGATGGGAACGGTCTTCGGGTTATAAAGAAGGATAGAAGAGGGTTATCATGACTGGCGTTTGGGTATTTTCAAAGGAAGGGGCATTGGCATTGCCATCATCGAATGGCCTGGCCACAATGTCAAAGGAGTATATTGGCACGGGACATACCCAACCTCATTTCTGGGCTTGGAGCATATTGGTGGTAACTTGAAACTCGGCGTTTTCTGCTTTATCGTTTGGTAGCTAGCTGAGACCATACCTAATATGGCTGGTAGCTCGATTTACATGAAAGCAAATACCAAGCTGGCGTCCTTTTTGGAGCTGGCTTCTGGATTGTTCAGCACCTTGAAAGTTACCTATCCTTTTCTGTCTCAATAAAAAATCACGACATGTGTACGTCAGTAAAGCCGAGTACCGGCGAGCATAAAAGCTCGTGCGCGTGCCAGGATCGAAAGAGGTCGAGTTGAAAGTCGTACGAGGTAAGATTCTGGAATACAAGGAGCTTGCCCGGAAATAATACAATCGAGGTGTGTTGGTCGGCGGCGGCTGAACGGCCCGGTTGATGGCTCCGATTAACTTGTGATTTACCTCGGTGAGTTGGCGCTTTGTGCTACCGTGAAGCCCCCAATCGGTCCTCCAACGGCTGAAGAATGCAGTGGGTTTGTTTCGTGGGAGCGGGTAATTGCACCATTAGACCCAGGCCTTGGGTCATGGTGGGGGGGAACAGGTGAAGAGCTGGGGACGGGATCATCTCATCTGGCGATCTCTTGTGTGGGAGAGGTGCTGTAAGTTATCACATTGAGTTATTGGATTGCTGACAGCGACTGAAATCTAGTCGAGAGGTTGTGTTTTATGTAATATTCGGGTATCCTAGTTCGATAGTAATCAGGTTGTCAGCTGTCTAGAACACCAATCGATGGATTCTCGTTCAACTTAGACCCTCATGGCTCTTGTTCCTGGTCTGCCCCGCATATCAAAGACATCCATGATGGAGTCGAAAAAGCCCACATTGAAAAGCCCCGACAACGGAAGACAACTTATACATAAGGTACATAAAATCTCCCCATCGACATGGTAATCGCGGAGATAGTTGAAGCGGCTCTCGGCGGCACTCGGGCATGGCACAATTGATGTCGACTCCAACCGTCAAACGACGATCAAGCCATTTATTTACAACGTCGAGGCAATGAGACGACACTCGAGAGGCGTGGGGAGCTTGACGCCGATGGCGTGCTACGCGGGGCCTCTTGGAGCCATGCCCAAAGAGGCTTGGAGGTGAATGGTGACACCAAATAAGGGTCGAAGGAAGGCTGAACGGCGCTGTCATTCCGCGTCTAGAGGGACGTTATGGGCACATAGAATCACATCAGAGCTGCTGTAAGTAGCCAAACTGAGCTGGGCTGAGCTGTGAGGTGAGGGGATGGGAAGTATAAAGAGCAATGGCTTGATCTGCGAGCTGCATCTTTTGTTGTTTCCCCCCTCTTCCTGTCCTCTTATTCTAGAACTAGACGTTTGTCGAGTGTGATACTCTTTCTTCTTTTCGTTATTCTACCGTCTTGGCTTCGTCTTGATCATGTCTGAGGAACTTAGCAAGAACTTTGAGACGCTGCAGCTGCACGCGGGGTATGTTGGTTTCCTCTTCCTCTCCCCTCCAGCTCCGATGGCGGAGTATCTTCCACTTGCGACCTCTGTATGCGACAGCTACAATTCATTGCAATACAGCATTCCAAGTCAATTCAAATACATTAAGCTGACTGAAAAACTTGTTTAGAGCTGAGCCTGATCCTACCACCCGCTCGCGAGCCGTCCCCATCTACGCCACGACTGTACGTTCCCACACGACGTCACTGAAGCTCCTACAGCTTCGTATATCAACGAATAGTTCAGCTGATTATGTATACAGAGCTATGTCTTCAACGACTCTGCTCAAGGCGCCAGGCTGTTTGGCCTGAAGGAGTTTGGCAACATTTACAGCCGTCTCATGAACGTAAGTGACTCTTCAGCAACTATACCGACTCGCCACTAACACCTATACAGCCCACCGTCGATGTCTTTGAGAAGAGAATAGCCGCTCTCGAGGGTGGTGTCGCTGCCCTCGCTGCCTCATCAGGCCAGGCCGCCCAGTTCCTTGCCATTGCCACACTCGCTCACGCCGGTGACAACATTGTCTCGACTTCCAACCTTTACGGCGGCACTTACAACCAGTTCAAGGTGTTCTTCCCTCGTCTGGGCATTAACACCAAGTTTGTCAACGGTGACAAGGTCGAGGACATCGCTGCTGCCATTGACGATAAGACCAAGGCTGTCTACCTCGAGAGCATTGGTAACCCCAAGTACAATGTTCCTGATCTGGAGGCCATTGCCAAGGTTGCTCACGAGAAGGGTGTCCCTGTCGTTGTAAGTCATTTGTCGAGTTTCTAGTTATACACAGCAGGGACTAACACATTCGTTCAAGGTCGACAACACCTTTGGTGCTGGCGGCTACTTTATCCGACCCATCGATCACGGCGCTGATATCGTTGTTCACTCTGCCACCAAGTGGATTGGTGGCCACGGTACCACAATCGGAGGTGTCGTTGTCGACTCTGGCAAGTTCGACTGGGGCAAGCACGCCGCTCGGTTCCCTCAGTTCCACGAGCCTTCCGAGGGATACCACGGTCTCAAGTTCTATGAGACCTTTGGCAACATCACCTTCATCATTCGCGCCCGTGTCGAGATTCTCCGTGACCTCGGCTCCACTCTCAACCCCTTCGCTGCTCAGCAGCTGCTCCTCGGTCTCGAGACTCTCAGTCTGCGCGCTGAGCGACATGCTCAAAACGCCCTCGCTCTGGCTAAGTACCTCGAGAAGAGCGAGTACGTCAGCTGGGTCTCGTACCCCGGTCTGGAGAGCCACCCTTACCACGAGACGGCCAAGAGGTACCTCAAGAAGGGTTTCGGTGGTGTTCTGAGCTTCGGTGTCAAGGGCGGTGGTGCTGGCAGTGAGGTTGTCGATGGCTTCAAGCTCATCTCTAACCTGGCCAACGTCGGTGATGCCAAGACCCTGGCTATTCATCCCTGGAGCACTACCCACGAGCAGCTCTCTGATGAGGAGAAGCGCAACTCTGGTGTCACTGAGGTAGGCTCTCCCCTGACAAACACAAGCACACATGGCTAATAAACAATAGGACCTGATCCGAATCTCTGTTGGTATCGAACACATCGACGACATCATCGCCGATTTCGAGCAGTCATTCAAGGCTGCCGCGGACGCTACCACCAAGGGCGAGAAGAAGGAGATCCCCGGAGACGGTAAGGAGGCTGAGGCTCCTCTCGCCCCCTAGATGGACCTGACTGAGATATAGGAAAAGGGAGGGATGAGTGATGAATGTCTTTGATTAAATACCCATTTAGGATCTTGAGAAGAAATAAGAAAGCGTGATTGTTCTATCCATGACTTCTGTGTATGAGATGACAATGTTGTGGATATGAGAGTGACTGTCAGGCCGAAGTTACAGGACATGATGAGGTGGTAGATGCTGGTAGGTTCTCGCATTGTAAGATTTCATTTGTCTAGTTCATGGATAGGTATGACATCCTATGCTCAATCGGTCATATTGTAATATAGTGGAATATTAAGTGAGTCAAACTTGAGTAGACGAGCAATGATAATTGATTCAGGCTTTCGTGTTTATACATGCCCTTCGCGTTCCGTTGATTTGATCCAGTTACCCAAGGTATTGCAGTTGCTGTTAAATTCATATCCTCTACTTTATTACTTTGGAGTATACCCTGTGGTCATATCATTATGCGTCCCCTGGTTATACTCAGCGACATCCTCTTCTAGGTGGTGTCTTCGCCGCTTCAGTCCAGCCTTGGACCCCAGTATCACCGGCCATGGCAATCGCTTGGTTGCATGTGACGTTATCAAATGCCCAATCCTCTTCCGTATCATCAGACTTGGCTTCTTCCACATTGCATACGGGGGTGTTTTGTTTTTGATCTTGTAGTTCGGCCAACTCCCTTTCAAAGGCTTTGTCAAACTGGAGAGGTCCATCGTATGCGTTTTGTAACCATGTAAGAAGGACTAGGTCGAGACCGATCACAGCTTTGACCTTTGCACTCATTTCAAGGAGTACATCGCGCTGTATCTCGAAGCCATCTTTGGTGTTTCCAGTCAAACCAACTTGAGCGCATAATATACACTTGCTGAGTAGGTCTCTCCGCTCAATGAGCCACTTGGGCATTGGCCTAAACGTATTCTTATATCTACTGGGATAATCGGTCGCACCACGTTTAGCCACATCCCTTTTGCGCATCCTAACTGCTCGAGCCCCTTCTTGGCTTATATAGCTCATTCTCTTGATGATTTGTTTCACTTCTCTGATGACTGTCGCTGTCTGTAGGGTATCTTCTTTCTGGACGAGAACAATCGACTTGTCAATCTCTTCTAGTATGTTTGCAGTGTCGACTAGATATGGAAAGTCATCGTCAAGTTCGGAACGGGCGTCTCGGAATTCTTGTATGAGTTTGCGTGCGGAATCGATTAGTTGAGCTTCGTTCTTGGCCTTTGCGATTAATCTGCCGTGACTTGCCGACTGAGGTTTGATTTAGTTTCAACCAGCAAACCGGAATATACATAAGCCTAACTTACCATGTTGAAGTGATATGAAAGCTTCGATTTTGATTGTAAGATGAAGAATCAAAGATTCAACATCAAAGACTCATATGTTGGGATGTTGTGACTCACGATGGATGAGATCTGCAGTCCCGTGACCGCCACTGCATCCTTCGATCGTGTTTCCTGTGGCCATTATGAGCCTTTGAGAACATAGTGAAGTAATGAAAGCATTGAGAATTATTGCCAAGGTAATAAAAGCTGAATCATTCGGATACTAGCATGCTTGGGCTAAGTAGGAGCAGCGAGGCACGCATATCACGAGTACCAGGTAGTTACTAACATGAATACGTATCTCATAAACTTATGTAAGTAGATCAAAAGCTTGACTTAGAACTTAGTTTGTCTTTATTATATGAGCATTTGTGTAATATGCGGTCTATTCATAGAAGTGATACAATCTTCGTGCTGAAACTTGCAACGTACGGTGTCATAACGACTAGATCGATGAGTGACTGTCAGCTGAGATAAAAAACCGCGATGGCTAGGAAAGCAAGCTTCTGACAAGTAGTAAACGTTTCGAGATGTACCACACATCCAAGCACAGTCAGTACAATAGCCAGTTCTCGAACGGATAGAATCTTCGAACGAGCTGAGCCCATACAGCCAACCTCCCGGGGCTGAGAAGTGATCTGATGCAACGACGGCATGAAACTGAATGATGAGACCCAGTCCGGTATAGCCTTCTCATTGAATGTATCAGATTCAGTTATAATTATGATTCGTAAGTTGTGCTGCCTCCCAAAGTCAGCCAACACAGGGTCATCCGTCCGTGAGCGTCGTGGTTCCCAACTAGTGGGAAAGAATGGTTAGTTGATAAGTAGGTGATCAAGTACAGCAGCATATTATGCCCCCACGCCAGTTCAAAGATTGGCAAGAGGCGATATAGTAAGAGATGCCCGCTGTGGCAGCCAAGAACGGCGTGACTTGATCGTGTGACAAGTACAATATGCTTGCTTCAACTGTCCCATAAGCCATGCTTATCAACTCTAGCAGAAGTGTCACTTTTTTAATGCATTCAATATTATATGACCGTATTTACTTGGAGTAGCATCCAATTGGTGTGGCTATACTGCCCAAGTTGGTGCAGTTCTAGCAAGCATATGGCAGCATTGACCGAGTTGAGGCCATTCGAGAAGCAAAAAGCAACCGTGCATCAGATTCAACGAATTAAATAGGGCTACTTAAGAGCTGAAAGATGAATATCTATTATTTTGGTCAGCCAGCGGAAGAGTTGACCCGGTTGCTTGGGGGCTGACGAGCTGCGATAGGTGTAACTCTATGTGAATGTCAGCGCACTATCGTGAGAGGTGCCAACATAGACAGACTTCTAAAACGCCATTGGCAAGAACTAAGTAAGAATGAAGAATAAGTAAACTTTTAGTTAGTTAAATAGTAAACCTTGTTTATCTTACCGACAACCAACTCCTGTCAGCAAGCAAGTTATGGCTCCCAAAGCAAAGAACAGGATAGACAACGCCAAGCAGTCCATTAACTAGTAGAGTAGGGTAGTTTAGCACGTTTGCTCGACCTCTACTGGGATCGTCTCAGGGGTCAAGATCCAAATAGAATCACACATGTGAAATTCTGACGTCACTTGCGATTTAACAGCTTCAAAGGCTTCGATGTGAGACACCATTCTCGTACTAAAAGCTACCATGCAAATCTGGCGTCGCGATCTGAAGCGCTCCGACGTCATGACGAGATGAGCCATCAACAAACTATCAATGATCTTCAGGACCTCCACTCGCTTGTGCAAGTAACCTAGACTACGTGCTAGATCTATCGTAAGCACGCCACGCACTCATTATGAACGATATAGGGCTCCGTCAAGTATATATAGGATATCTTAGCCTCCAATTGTAGCTTTCAACCATCTCCATACATAATATACCATCTCCACAATGACAGTCACAGACCGAACCACAGCTATGAAGCTGCCCACAGTAGCACTAGACACAACCCTCGCAGACCTCTACCGTCAGGCTGGGTCTGATTATAAAGACAAGCGTATCGGTCAGGTCCTCAGCGGCTTCAGTGCACTTGTGACGCTGAGTGACAAGATCCCTCCCAATCGCAAGTATATCTACCAGGACGGACCTTTTACAAGTAATGGATCATCTCGCACTGAGAGTGATGATACGGCAACGGCCATCAAGTATCTCTCGCTTGTCAACCAGCGCGACGCTTTCATCTGCGGTGCCACGCCGGCTATCTTCTTCCATATGGACGCGTCTTCAAAGAAACGGGATCATGACCGGAAACAAGTCATCAAAACACTGGCAACTTTACCAGACACCCAGCGACCGCAGCCTGTCTTCTGCGATGGACCCGAAACAATCCCTATCAAAGAAGCAGGAATCGACTTTCTCGCCTGCAAAGTTATCAGCGACGATTTAGAGCGATACAACAACGTCGTGCCGCTCGAAACACACTGGTTTCTCAACTCAAAGCGTGCCCTGGCAGACTCTGGTCTTCCCACACCGAATTGTGTCGCCGTTACAGTCAATGGCTTCCCCACGGATGCGCAATCATGCTGCGCTATCTGTATCGGTGGCGGTTTAGACGGCTTTATCATTCCGGAGAATTGTGCTGGTGTACGTGGAACGTGGCTCAAAGAGCAGAGTCTGAGGCTCTACCAAGCACTCAAGTCTCATCCGTTGCCGTTCGTCCTCAAGAATCAGGCTACCTTTGGAGGTGCCGGAACGTTTATTGTAAGAACTGAGGAGGAACGCCAGAAGATTGTTGAGGACCTGGGTAAAGGATTCCTGAGTCGCCTTCTCTCGGCTGTCAACGCTGGTAACTCACACCTCGAGCCTGCGACGATGCTTTTGTCAGACATGATTCAGGATCCTATCGGTGACTACGGCATTACGTTCTTTGTCAACGAGAAGGGTCGAAAGCCAGTGTTTCTGGGTGTAGCGACGCAGATGATCGAGGGCGGCACAGCGTGGGTTGGTAGTATCATTGATTACCGCCGGCAAGATGAACTGAGAGCCAAGTTTGACACGCTTCTCAACCAAGTCTCGGACTGGCTTCAGTCATACGGCTACATTGGCCCCGCGGGAGCAGATGTCCTCGAAGATGCAGACGGGACATTCCATGTGGTCGATCTCAACGTTCGGACGACAGGATCTTGCTGTCTACCCTTGTTGGAAACACATTTCACGAGTCGAGGCCTAGACTTTGCGTCTTCCTTTTCCATTGATGTGGAACAACGGCGTGACGAATTCCTCGATATGTTCCAGACTGAGTTTCAGGAAGGGCGCATGTGTGTGATAAGTTGGTATGAGGATGAAGAGACAGGGAGTAGCTTGGCAGAGCTGGTTGTTGGTGCGGAAGACGATACCAAGCTAAAGAAGCTCATGGATCGTGTAAATGAGAATTCGAACAGCGTCACATTCTAAGAAGCGGTTAGGCTATTGGGGTTGAGGCGTTTAGGGCTATAGCATATAACATGAGCATGGGAATCTACAATCACGAAGAAGGTTTACGGTATTTGGAAGATGGCGTTTCAGCTTGTATGCAAGGGCTTATTAAAGATAGCTTCAGTGATTATGGATGTAAGTCAACTTGAGGTGGTTGGTGGAATAAGAGAGAGGGCGGGGTTTCAACACCAAAGGCGGCCGACCCTTGATGTTAGTGTCAAATCAAGCATAAGTCGGTTTAGCTTGAAGCCACTTGAGTCTCGGTGATGAAATGAGATTTCAAAGCGATGATTACAGAAATATGAAAAAAATCAGGCTCAAGCATACCTCCAAGGATGTCTTCTATTTCTAAAAGCTTATTCATACCTTCAATATTAAGCAGGATCGCGGGATATTTCGTATAAGCTTAATGTAGTTTATGTAGTGTAGCGTAACATCTAATCTTCCAGCCAACCACGATACGAAATATGCATGTACATGGCTTGGTAATGGTCCAGTCAGCTCTCCCTAGACAGACTAAGCGCGGCTGAAGAAAGGTAAAAGCTTGAGGACAAAACTAGATAATAGGAGCTCCTCACCTTCACGATCTTACGGTTGCTTTCATTATCTATCCCCCAGCTGAAAGCTCCCAATTTGCTCACCTCGGAAGCTTCAAAATGAATTGCAACGAGCTCCAGGAACACACCAAGGCAGATTGCTTCCTTGTCAAGAAGCCCAGAGCGCTGCAATGGTTCTACAAGGGACAGCTATACAAGGAAAAAGAAGAGGAGCGTCAGGCTGGACGATTTGAGCTCTTCCTTGATCTTCTGTGTAAGTATTTCGACCACATCTTATCAATGGACCTCGACTTATACGTTATAGATGTTGCCATTGTTGCCAACTTCAGCGACGAACTCGCTGAGCATCCCGATGGCGCTCATCTGGCCAAGTACATACTCATCTTTGCGCCGGCATGGCATATCTGGGCCGACCTCCGCGAGATCATGAACTCGTACTACACCGACGACCTGCTGCAGCGACTGGTCATTCTTTGGGTCATGGCTCTCCTGGTGCTCTATGCTAACAATGCCAACGACGCGGACGTGGACATTTTAGCGATGCGCACCACGGTTGGAGCGTACCTTGTTGCTCGCTTTACTACTCTCGGCGTCTTTCTTGTCACTTCATTCGCAGCGTACCAGCACCGCGCTCAAGCTCGAATCATGGCCGGCTTCATGTTTGTCGGTCTGCTCCTTACCATTCCGCTCTTCTTTGAGAGCGTCAGCATCCGCGCAAAAGCCGCTGTGATCGCCGTGATGATCTTCTATCAAGAAGTGACATGGGCGCTTACCCTGAGTCCCTGGATCAAGGGCAAGTTGAATTTGACTTACAGCACCGCTGTGGACATTGCGCACGAGATTGACCGTATGGGCGCCTTTTTCATTATCATTCTTGGTGAATTTGTGTATAGCATCATCGTGGGCAACAAGACGGGCATTGGCTTGACTTCTGGATATGCCAAGGCTGTCTGCACACTAATCATTGCTTTTGTGCTGAATTGGGTTTATTCGAGCGGCGACGGGAGCATCCAAGCAACACATCCTATCCGGCGGTCTGCTTGGACAGCTTTCGGCTTCTTTCTCTTACACTTGCCATTGGCAGCGTCTTTCCTTATTGGAGGTCACGTCGCAGCTGCAAGTACGGCGATAGAGGAGTTTGAAGACGGGCAACGCTGGCTCCTCGGTGGAGGACTCGGAGTCGGCATGTTTTGCCTTTGGATATATGGGATGTTGTACCGGGTAGAGGGTGAGTGCACGCTCTTTATGGGCCAGACTGTACGAATTGGTATGAGACTGGTAGTTGCGATCATTCTGATTGTTATACCCCAGTCGCATGATCATCTCGACGCTGAGGACTTTATGTTTGTTGTTGTGTCTCTGTTTGCCTTCCTCTTGTTGTGGGAGACTATTGGAGGGTTGTCCAGAACGTCGAAGCTCTTTGAGCCATGGACGGAGAGGAATCCGCCCCCAGAGGAAGAGGACAGGGAAGGTTTGGCAGGTCAGTGATGATATGCTTTTGTGAGGAACATTGATAGTGGAACCAATCTATTTCATGCATGGAAATCGATTCGAATCTTGGCTCTAGGCACCGCCACATGAACCCTTCGCCACTCTGCGCGTCATATGTGGCGCATGCTAGCTATCAGCTTCCACGGAGCTCTCAATGCCTTGGTAGCCTAGCAAATACGCTTCATTACGCATTGTAGTTTTTGATCTTGAAGAATTTACCGTGAGGCAGCCCACTAGACAGTCCTAAGTCCAGGTCTGTGTCGCATTGCACTGCAGTTTTTTACAGCTCTAGTAAACCGGATATCCGTCTGATATCCGAAAAAGTTAGACCAGGATCAGCATTACAATTTACATGCACCTGCAGCACGCACAGTAAACCCATCTTGGCGCATGTCACTCACTTTCAATTCTCATCACCAATGTCTTCTACCTTAGGATAATGTATAGCAACAGGTGACTAGAAACATCCTATCTAACAAGAAGCCGGAGACCGGAGTAAGGAACCGGCAAGAATGGTGGCTGTGTTTTGTGCTTGACAAGCTCTTGCACCAATGG
>JAASAY010000392.1:0-68593 GCA_014822085.1 Fusarium stilboides | reverse complement strand
TATATCTATATAGCGATATTAATTAAAATACTCTTCTTATTTAATACTAAACCAGTTAGTATAAAAATAAAATAAGAACTAAAAATCCAGAGTCTAAGGCTTAGTAGAAAAATAATAATACTATACTATTCTTATATTTTCTATATTACTAAGATAAGTCTAATTAAGATAATAAAGCAATAAAGATAACAAGCTAGAAGCTATTATTATATAAAATATTATTAGCCTTTTTAGTATCCTCTGAAGAAAGATATTATATCTTACACTTGGGTACGCGCGGGCAGTAAAGAGGAAGTTTGCTGCTTCATATAGACCAGGAGAGCAATGGCCCATAAAACAAAGGCACTGTGCAATTGGATCCGTACCGTTAGTGGCTGGGTATGGGAAGCGAATTGCAAAGGTTCGGCCCGGGGACGGCCAGAGATTTTATATACTACCATATTGCCGACGGCGAGAAACCAGGATCGGTCCGTTAGCCCCCCCAAGTAACGGCGCAGATCTCGGAGCTGGGGTCCCCAAAGTCCGGATGCCAAGTAGGGCTCAAGGGTAGAACTGGGCATCGGTACGCTAAGCTTCAACCTGTCTTGAGATGTCCGGTCTCAACATCCACAGAATCCCTCTCTCACGCTTTTGTTGGTCTCAACCACAAGTGATTATCTCCTATTTTAACTACCTTAGACTGACTTTCTTAGTTTTCAACCCATATAGGTCAACTATTGGTTGGATCTGCTCGCTATGGGTCATCCCTGCAACAAAACAAGTGCCTACAAATTCATAATGCGTACCCATCTGCCGTAGCACGGCTGCTTGGTCAAGCCCACTCAATAGACATATCGAGTCACCCTCCCGTACCTTCGGAGGAAACCTCCCAACATAGCCCTTCTTTGTCTCTGCTATAGCATGGTTATAGGGCTTAGTCACTGCGCCAAGATTGGCGACGTAGCTCGTTTCGTCCTCGGGGTCAGCGGGATCCTAGGAAAGTAAGTTGAGATAGTAGGTAAGTAGACTGGACACTGACAGGGACTTGGTCGAACAGATCTTTCAGGTAGCGCAAACGTGATAAAACAACTCTAGACTTGCCATCCATGACTGGACGACCAACCCTTGCCAGAAATTTGGCAAAGTTTAGACAATCTTTGACGGGAAACCCATCTGGATTACCGGGAGATACAGACGATGGCTCTAGCAAAGCGCGCAATGCGGTCAGTGGGTGGCCTCCAGACACGTAACTCTTGTGGCGTAATGCAAAATCAAGGGACCAGGTTATCGGCAAGCCTGTTCTATGATGGAGTTCGGGTCTACCGTAGTCAGAGACCCTCGGTCCGATAGACTCAATACGATCAAGAATAAGGACTGAGACATCCAATCTGGAGCGGGTGATCATTGCATCCGATCTTGCCTTGAAGATGCAATCAAATCCCCGTTGGTCTAATGCAATGATTGCGTCTGAATCTCCTCTGGAAGATGGTTTTGCTTGTGCCTGTCCTGGAAAGTTCGGGCCCCATGAAGGCATGTCAGGATCGACGTCCCAGCCATATCCAACGCCAGCGAACATGAGAAGGCCTAGAGGTCCTCCTACGGGACGATTAGGTCGGTCAAGACTCGATCTAAGATATTCGATCATGAATTCCTGGCAGACAAGTCCAACAGATTTATTTTGAGCATAATCAGGAACAAGGTTGAGATTCGTGATGCCGAGAAAGCCGTAATAATAATCCTTGGGATTTGTCGCACGAGCGTCCGGCGAAGCCCACCAGATGTTAGTTTTGAGATCCTCTAGGCGCAAAAAGCAACGTGTAGGAAAACCTATAGTCCGGCGGCTCCCGAAGATATGGCCAAGTAGTTTCCAAATAAGCTGATATGCCTTTACCAGCTTGGAGGCTTCCGCTTTCCTCAACAATGCAGAATGGGATGGATCCACTACCCATTTTACCCAAGCAGCAAAGGATTCTAAGGCCTCCAATGAAAGTGACCGAGATCCACAAACGAAAACGGGGTGATGAGCGAGGATGATTTCTTGTCGTATCCATATGCGGCTCCAGTACGATACGTCAAAAAGTGGCTGAGCGGGCCCTGTAGGAGATTCCCCTACAACTTCCTTAACTTCGTAGAGCCACGGATACTGTTTAAGCCACAATAGATTGTTGTATGTCTCATCACAATAAATCTGGCAGACGTATTCTTGGCACATTTGCTCAAACTTGCGTACTCTGTAGGACAGCAAGGCCCGGAGAAAGCCGATGGGATGAGAGCGTTTCCTAAGACTGGCATCGAGTTTGTTGGTCCGTTTACGAAACTGATCGTGCCAGTTCCTAACTTCATGAAGGGCACTTATTAGGGTCGATCGACAAAGCGCGAGCTCCACGCCATGTGACTCTTGCAGCACTCCGTGTATCACCTTAGTCGTGTGTTGAAGAGCGTTCGCGACTGTATAAATCTCAACATCCCCGACAATGCTGGATATCAAAGACGTTTCTTCAACGAATGGAAGATGGCTTTTGGTATCCACACCACAAAGCTTTTTCAGGTGACTCCTCAATTGCTCGAAACAGTCGAGAAGTTCATGCTGATGTTTGTAATACACGACGTCCGCATGACGGATAAATCGTTCATGAGCCACAGCCTCAACAGCATCCATCGCGGCGTGTATTTGATCACTTGGCGATCCTAGCCAGCAAAGAACAATACCACTTTGCGAGTAGATGTCTTTCATCATGGAAACTTGGTGGCCCTTCTCGTCGATGTCCTTTTGGTTGATGCAAATAGCATCGACCCATAGTTTCCCACTGGTTGCGTTTTCTGATTCACGCAGATGATGGGGAGCATATCTCAAAGCCGATACCAGGTTTGTCGTCACCTGAATTCTGCGCCCGTTGACGAGGATGGCCTGGGTGACAGTGGGATCCCCCCAGACGTAGGATACCGCATCGAATGACAATTTGTCTCCAAATTCGGCGACCTCCAGGTGGCAAGAAATTTCTGGCGCGGTGGACAGGATTGTCAGAAGCCTGATCTGCCTGCCTGATATTTTGAGGTTGTCATAGAGAGATGACCCCTCAGGGAATGACACACCATCGTCCGGTCGGGTGGAATCAAAATCATGTGCTTCTATAAGAAAAGAGATCAACTAAAGGCCAATCTGGAATGAATAGGGTATTCAACTTACCATGCGATTGAATCGCGGCTAACCGAACCTTTTCCGTCAGGTACCACCACCTTCGGATGCACCAAATCGTGAAAGCGGAAAAGAGAAGGGCAAACAAAATCGATCCCATCGTGAGCTCGCAATAAGTCCGCCTGGGTTCAAACACGTTTTAGGCCCATGGATACAAGCGGTATTTTATGTCTGATGTACTTAGGCATACTGCTAGGCTGTCAGTGTCATCGCGGCCTGCATCCCAACCAACCACTCGACCGACATCTCAACCAACACATTCTCCACCCACATGGACGGATTCCGACACACCAACGTAACGCCAAGGCCCTGCGCAGACGTTTTCCCGGCCATGGCCGTCTACGCGCCGTAGCTGGCGCTAAGTCAGCCTGATCTCTCAGCAAGCCACAGACCGTCTGTCTGTCAGAATACAGCCCAACGACGGTGTCTGGTCTTGGCAGTGTCCCGTTTGCATTCGCGCATTATGGTGGGGAAGAGAAACGAGACAGAGGAAGTTAAGGCTAAGTCAACAGTGTTGCCCGATTCTCTCGACCTAAGAGAGGTAGTGAAAGACATTAATATATTGCCATATTGGAATGGGCCTGGTAAGGTGAGACTGCGGGGCTGTGGCCATCTACTTAGGGTGCTTTCGGCCATATTTTAGAATAAGGTCCTGCCTTCAAGGGAAGATATGGGGCCGTCCAGCAATTAGAACATCACAATTAATAGGTACCTCCTCAGTCATTTAAGGAGTGAATATAAGTCGACCAGCTGCAGCAAAATGACACTGACTTTGATGCTATCGCAACGATCGAAACCTTACAACCTTTGCGTAAGCAGGAACAAGCGCGTCGAATGGCTCCTTGCTGGCTCGTGCCATTCAAAGGGCTGCAAACTTCAATTACAGGATCGCTTCAAGTTAACGTTCAAAGTACATTGCCAACCTTGGACTATCTGGAACTCAAATCTCGCTTAAGTGAAGTAGAAGATATAGAGTCTCGTCTTGAAAAGGCTAGTTGCGTGATAACTACGTTAGAAGCCCCACTGCCGAGGGGATAATGGAGGCACAAGGCACGATATATCGTCAAAGATCGAAAAGCATTGTATATGAGCATATCAGACCCCTGTCTCGTGAGTCATCCGTACTGAGTAGAGGCTCAAGAACCTGCAGTGCTTGAGGCGTAGAAATGGCAAGTGTGGTTAGGCGGTGAGCATGGATGCTAGTCTCACTGGATGGCTCTGATATCCAATGAAAACCCAGCTTACGTTCGGCTGCGTAAGAAGTGCCATTACCAGCTTTTAAAATACTCGTCTCAGGCATTCCGCAAGGCATTTTGGACCCGAAAACTTGCGTGCTCCGCATCCGGGATCAAAAACGCCCTGTCGTTGTTACATCGAATTTGCTATTCTTAACTCCTACTCCTTTGTCTCTGGATTTTGTCCAAGAATATGAATCCCGTCCAGCCATTCCGTATCGTATATCTCCTCATCATCCGAATACGATTCTTCGTAGCCACTGCCGCCGATCTCAAGATCGAAAGGCTTCGCGGGCGCGCCGCAAAGACCAGAGTAAACGTCGTCGCTGTACATAGTTGATGGAGGACTTAGGTAGGGTAAAGGGTTTGCTTGATACTAGCACGTCATATGATATCAAGCTGAACAAACACGTGTCAAGGTTGGCCTCGGGCACAACTAATGGGTTTCCTTAGTAGCAAAAGCTACGTGACTCGTCTCAGCTAGATACTCTACATCTTCTCATAACCTCACGCGGCTTTTATTAGTCTAGTCCGAACTAATACTTCTCTGAACTACAAAAAGACTACGAAGAAATATCTAGGTCCCTGGGAAATTTCTGCTTACCCTAGTAAAACACAATCCTTTGATACTCAAAATGTGCTGGCAAGAAAAGTGCTTGGTAAGGACAACAGAATGATTTATGACTGACAAATCCCAAGTATGAAAAGATTCAACATTTACAGAGAATACAGGTAAAACTGTTCCACTTAAAAACACTCATTTCTCCGACACCCCTAGATAATTACAACCCACATGCATGAATCTCCTTGGAACCAGTTTTAAAGGTAGCGCCTGCTTTTATCCAAATCCCTCCAGGTTCCATATTCATCGCATTCACCAGCATCTCCGTCACCATGAACGGCCATGAAGGCGATATATCCCGTGTCGTTCGCAGGGTAAATATCTGCTAGGTGAACCCTCAAGTTCTTCAGAGCTCGCGCTCTTGCAGGCCCATCCAGTGCAGAACCGCCAGGTTGCAAATTCATGTGTGTATTCTCGCGAGTTAAAGAACTCGCAAATCCCAGAATATCCAATCCACGAACGAGCGCTTGTAATACTAGTCCAGCGACAGCTAAGATTTCAAGAAATACCGTGGTAACCATCAAAATAGCAACCCACTGATGGTTGACGGAATAAACATCGTATCGAGTTGTCGCAATTGCTTCTGTTTGGTTCATGGGATTAAGGTTATATGGCAATTCTACCGCTGGTTCGCTTTGGAATGATACACTAGTATGGTTGAAAGGGTTCAGTGTCGCTTCCCAGTAAGTGTTGAATGCTGTGGTGAGGCGCCTCGAGAAGTCCTTTACGGAGACATTTTCCCAGTCTGCCGTCTTTTTCTGTGCAGAAGGGTACTTCTTACCCGCCAGATAGTTGTCCGTCGAGGACATGACATAAAGGTCTCTTGCCCCTTCAGCGACTCGCCACTCGCTTGTGACAATATCATTATACGCTGACAATATCCATGCGAAAACGACAGGGTCATCAGATGATGCGTGGTAGTTGTTAACTCGTTTCTGGTGAGTTGCGTGGCAGCTTGTCGACGTAATGGAGGTATAGTTGCAAAGAATACCAGTCTCAACAATCACAGGGCGCATGCTGCAATCGAACAGGAGGTAGTCCTTAAGTCTTGGAAGGTTTGGCTGCATTGTCGCGTAAAGCATAGTCGCAGATGGGAGATCGTCCAGCAGTACTGTCTTTTTCTTTTTCCCAAGATCATCAATTCCTTGTTCGGGGAGAAATATAGAGCTAGCGAATGAACTGAATTTCCAGTCGTCGGTAAGTGGATCTTCGATGGCCATGGCGGTGACATTTCGAAAATATTTTGATGTTTGATCGCGGGAAAGACCAGTCTTTGGTGAGTCGCAATCAATGTCGAAGTAAGACTTTTGGACCGTGAAGTCGTATTGAGCCACCTCAGAAATGAGGTTCAGTCCCTGCACCTTGACGCCAAGCATGGATGTGTAGTACTCATCTCCTGTAACGAATTTGTCTTGCTCGATGGTACGATTAATGTCGAACGCGAGGCCATGTGGCCACTGTGGGATTTTTGGCAATTCCCACAAGTCCACAGGAGATGATCGCTGCTTTGGAGAAGCTAGGAGGCTGGCTGTATAGAGTGTGTTGATATTTCCTTTACCCTCTTCGACTATCCGACTATGTTGATAGGCGGAATGCGCGTAGTAAACGAAACCGTGCTTCGTTGTTCTTGACTCACCTTTCGTTAACAATCTTGCCGCGCTTTGTCCACCTAGAGGCGATAGGCCCCATATGACAACAATAACAATACCAACAAGAACTCGAGTGCGCACAAACAAAAGCCGCTCAACAGCGCCAGCAAGATTCTGGCTACCAAATATTTGTTCAAGCGTTGCTAAATCAATACCTTTGCGCTTCTCTAAACGCCACCGAGCGAGGTTCTTAAAGAAACGACTAGAAATTGCGGCGAAGATAATTGGAAAAATGGTTGGGCTGACAAGGGTCAAATTGAGAACCCTTTCGCCATAAGGGGAAATCAGTTCCTTATGTAGTTGAAGAGATGCAACCGCAAGAGCTTGAGATAGATTAGTCAGGGACATAAAACACGGTGAAGATCTAGGCCATACCAAAGAAGCAAGTTGGTGTAAGTGTGAGCAAGATGTCCCAAGTCCAGCTGGCCACGACTTCGAAGCACCCAGGGCGAAGTGTGTGTGGACCTCCGTGCCAGTCAGATGGAACAGGCGTCTTCTGATCTACTTGGTGCGAGTTGTTGAAGTCAGACGGAATAGATGCTTGATCGACCGTCACGTAGGGCTCAACATATTCCCCATGTTGGGGGTTCGTTACCAGCTTGTAAGACATGATGGCTGTGAGAAGGTTGATTTCCAACCGATGGTCTCACGTTGGAGAAGATGCGCCCTTTTATGCTGTTACAGCAGCTCAAGTCTCGTTTCTTACTAGACGCTTGAGTCTGCCTGTGTGTTTCACAATGTTGGTAACAATACTGCGGTGTACCAATCATGTGGCACATTCCCGGTGGCCCTATTGGATGTTGGCGCAACACTGAGCCGTATATGCAGCCATTCAGGCTTAGCATGCCGTTACTCAGGGCTCAGTCGGCCTAAAAATATTTTCGTGCAAGTGTGCTGGGCTCAAACAGGCTTTTCCAGCCGTTCAGCGATCTTGAGTTACGCAATCAGCTTGGGGATATGCTCTGTGTTTACATAGCCTGGGCTCGAAATAGAATCCTTGGAGTACCATACTCAATCAATCGCGGTTCGATCCTATATCCGATCCCTATCCGTCATCAGTAGACTATGATCTCCTTCTTCATTGCTGACTCCCGAATAAGATCGGCTAGCCTTGTTGTCTCTTGGCAGACTTTCCATTGTTATAACCCGACTCTGGCCATTGAAACATCCCCGGCAAGTCGCGACTTGCGATTCAGATAGCATACCCTCAGCTACCCAATTGAGAATTTTCCATGCTGCTTGCAGAAACACAAGATTTGCCAGAACAATCGCCAGTAGCATCACACCAGGGCTTTTGCTCTGTGGGACCGAACAGAGATATTGCATAACAATGGTCGCGTTATTGCACTCCAGCGGCCCCATTTCATCAGCGAATCTGTCGTACGTTTCGTTGAGCAGGACCAGGTCTTTACTCCTCGGCGGCGCTGGTGAGCCGGGAGCGGGAATTCTACAGTATCGCGCATATTGACCGTCAGTATTGGAACCATTGAGAAACCCACCCGACTGGCGGTTGGGATCATCTGGGGGTAGAATTGCATATCGCAGGTCGTCTTCCTCCAAGAGTAGATTGGGGGCGTGGCGGTTACCCAAGTCCACAGCTACCAGAGAATGCAGAATTCTAGCGAAATGAAGAGCTTCGGTTGCAACAGGGACAAATTCGGCCTGTGGTTTCATGTTAGAGACTTATTCCATGCGAATTCCTCCAAAGTACAACTAGTCTGACAGAGCTGTGGACATACCTCGGGGTCATCCCGTATAAAAGCGGTGTCGTTGAGAGCTGTGATGCGTAAGCGAGTTGATCTAGTCAAATGTAAATGAATCACCATACTGTCGCCATTAATGAATCCATTAGATGAAAGAAACCAGCCGCCAAAATTGAAGAAGCTCAGTTCGCGAATGCTGGTTCATGTTAGACATAACGGTCAATTTATGGAATATGCGCATTGTACTCACTTGGTCTTGGTAGGATTTCTGGTGTATGATATTCGCCCAATGCTCCAGTATTTACCATCAGATGTACGCTGCGTTTGCGACATCGTAGTAAGAATCCCGGTGAAATAAGCGTTTAGTAGTCTAGTTCCCCACCAAGTGCTCGCATGGGTCTTGTAGTCGTCCTCTATAACATAGTCGTAAATGTGATCGCCTTCGCCATTATACTCTACTCCCAGAGTGAGGTTCATAAGACCCAAGTTGGACACAATAGTACATGACGCTGTAGCTGTGGGGAAAGATGTTATCCACGAGAGCCACCAACTGGGGGTGACCCTGGAGTCAGATTTCCGTAAATCGATGTCTACCTGGGTCAAGTAGCAGTCTTCAAGAGTGTTGTTCAGGTACGGAACTGAAGGATAAGATTTCTGGACTTTAGAGTCATTCGAGGCCTGCGTGATTGCCTTTATCGAGTACTGGAGACCCAGGTTTGTTGTAAAAAAGCGATCGCCCACGGCAAGCATGTTGGGCTGGCATTGCGTTTCTAGGTTGTCATCCCAATTGAAGGGCGCTTTCATGAACCAGCTATGTAGTAATTATCAGATTCTGTATGTGTCGAAGAAGATTATTTTTTGACACGTACTGTGCAGCGCGTGTTGTAGTGCTATTCGGATCCTCCGTGAAGGTTGGCTTGAGATAGAAGCCGCTAGAGGCAAGATTGATGATCGTAAAAACGACAGTCAATACGACTCCGCCAATGATGGTTACTGGCGTAAACCATCGAAAAGGGTACGGTCTCGACACAGCGTACGAGAACCACGAGGAATGCATGTTAGTTGCGGTAATTTGAAGGACGTCGTTGATGCTGGGAACAGTTGATCTTAAAAGCCACAGCCCCTCAAGCCAAATGCAACTCAAGACAGCGCTAATCGCGCTAGTTGCAACCTTACAAGCAGAACAAATTTGGGGGCCGTTGTAGTAATCTGATAAGGCACGAAATTATATCTAAACGCCAACTCGATTGGCTCAGGTTAATTCCGTGGTCTAAAATTAGTTTCACTTGGGCATTAGTCTCGACTCGGATTAAGCAGCTTGCTCAGCCTCACTCGTCTGCAATTTTACTCAAATCTACCGGTAAGTTAGCCATTCTTTCCGAAGCGTTTTCAACTCTAAAATAGTATTTAGCTCGGAGTCCCAGCATCCAACTCCTCAATCCGAGGATAAGCTGCATGCGGGCTCTACTTCCACGTCAGCTTTGCACTGATTCCAGACTGACGAAGGTTTTGATAGGTATCTTGAACACCAATCGACATTTTGGGGGCGGAGAATCCTTCGGACTCAATCGAGTAAGCAACGCGACCATTGATTACGGGCGGGCACAAACGAAAATACCCTACAGCTAGTTTTTAAAACTCTGGGTCAATAATCCGGACCAGATTTCATCTATTTTTTAAATGCCAATACCATTCACTTTCATCATGGCCCGTGTCTCCTCTCGCCGGTTTCTGATATCTCATTTTACTGAGCCATCACACAAGCCACATCTGGCGCCATATCGCGATAATGCCAACAATCTCTCCACGTCGCGGTCAACCATCTGACTCAAGCCAGTATGGCGTCTCGCGGCGTCTCGAGGGCATTTGGTGCCACGAGACCCAAACCTATCCTGTCGAATAGCTTTATCCGTTCTCTATCTCCCCTTCTGTTATCTGTCCATCTTCGCAGAACCTCCATGTGGTCTCAACTCACGCAATGGATTGGGCTGCCAGAAAAGCCACGTGAGATTGACACGAGTAAATTCGGTGTCATCGATCCAAGCAAACCTGTCGATGAGGAGCGGTCTCCTTACCATAAGTATCACAAAATAGAAGATTACTACCAAGCAGTGCTTGGTGAGGTATTGCAAATGAGAAGTAAAGAAATGTACGTTGACTACTAAGTGTATAAAAGAAATATGCAACAACAACAAAGAAACATGATGTCCACCATTACCAGGCCTTTCCAGAAATGGACTTCTTCTTGGTCGCAGACTTAAGCCTCCCAAAGAAATTCCCTCCCACCACTGCCGTCCTAGCCACCGTCTCATCCCTCTCAAGATGCGCAGGACACTTCCTCGGTGGTATCTGACCCTGCGACTCATAGTAAAACCTAGATACGTCAAACTCATGGTGTGTTCCTGGTGCGATGCAAATGACTTTCTCCTTAGTCTTTTCCAATTGAGGCCAGCATGTATCACACCAGTTACATCCGGGATACTCATCTGATTTGTTGGCACTGGTGACGCGGACGATCTTGCCGCAGAGTTTGTTGGAGCAGCAGACTGTGTTGTCCATCGTGGGCCACCACTCGCGAAACTCAGCTTTTTCAGACGTGAGTGATGATGCTTTGCTCTTGAGTTCGAGCTTCTCGCAGATATCGTTGCATGTATGCGTGGCGAAGAAGAACTTGAAGCCTTCTTTGCCTAGGTTGGTGTCGGCAAGCCTGAAGCGCTCAGAATCGAGCGTGTGAATGGCTGGGTCAGTGAGAACGTGACCGACACCTTGCAGATCGCAGACAAGGAAACTGCCCCATGATCGCTCGTACGTAAAGTGCGAGAAAGCCTGAGCTGCTTTGTTGAACTCATCTTCGGGGTTATCTTCGTTGACATAGCTGCAGTTGTTGTTATACTTGACGTAGTCTCCCTCAATGAACGGCTCAAGCGAGATGTAGTCTGCGTCCGAATTTCCAGTTTTTCCTTTGAGGCAGGTTGTGACGATGAAGTCAATTGCGTGCTTGTCGCCAGTCAAAGCATTGAACTCAAGGGCAAACGCCTTGCACAGCGCTTGGCATCGCATGTCTTCAGCAAGATGCGCGAGTCGTTTGCCACCGCGCTTGAAGGATTTGACGACATATGGGTTTGTCGAGTAAGAAGTCTTGGCGCAGTAAGCGAGACGAAGCGCACCCTGAGCAAAAGGTAGCTGTCGTTTGTGAACAGTAAGCTCCATGACACTGAGCTTGATGTTATCATCGTGAGCCATCATATCGTTGAGTGTGCCTGAGCGATGAATGACTGTATCAGGAGAAAAGCCTTCGACAACGAGCTTATCTTCAAACCAGCTCGGGTTATTCCATTGCTTTAAAACATCTTCAAGCAATGGCCTGTTCTTCAACGCTTGCTTCTCGCTGATCTCATCAACTTCATCCTCACCGATTGCGTCAAGCTGAGATGTCAGGCCATTCTTCGTACCTCCTTTCTCTCCAGTCCGAGAAGATGACTCCGACATTCGCACCGCAGTACGGGAAGCAGAGTTGGTGACACTCTTGACAACCAAGTGGCGTAAAGCACTGTATGAGGTTCCCAGCTGCGCTTCTTCAAAAAGCAGATTGCCCTTCGCCGAGCCCCTAGAACTTCCGCCTCCGAGAATGCTACTGCGTGGCCCAGAATTGCTCTTCAGAGCCTCGTGATAGTGCGGGTTGGTCTTCAGGAGCTTGCAGTCCGCCGATGAGGCTGCATATTCTTTCAGAAAGGCATAAGCCATGCGATCGGTGGTGTTATTAATACGAAGCAAAGCGTAATTGAGGTTAAGCCCAATCATTTGCTTCAGTAGAGGCTTGTATTGAAGCTTGTGCGGCTCACTTCCAGGAGTGAAATAGTCATCGCCCTTAGAGTCCCACTGATGGAAGATGTGTCCATGCGGTGGTGCATCAGCAACGTGGATAATACATCGAGTCTGGTTCTTCCAGCTGGCGTTGACCGCTTTCCTGATACCACCCAAGACATCCTCAGGCGCATCAGCTCCGCCAGTAGCCCTGAGTTTATCGATAAACTCGCGGACTTTATTGACATCGGTTGTAAAGTCAATAAACTGAATGTTCGGCGTGTCTCCATGGTCTTTGTAACTAACCACGGCGATGCGCACTTCGGCCTCATTGTAGAACGTTTCGACAAGATCTTGCATAATCTGCTTGACCTGCTCCTTTGCTGCTTCTATGTATGTACCCATAGAGGCTGTAGTATCAATGAGGAACAGCAAATCTGTCGCACAGGCTGCCTTAAACATGCCCTCGCTGGAAGGCTTCCTCAACTCGGCCGCTGCTTGTGCTTCGCGCTTGAGTTCGAGGACACGGAGTTTGGCTTCGGCCGCAGAGAGACCTCTTGCACCAGCTTCTCGTTTGAGACGGTCGTTAACGGCTCGTTCTTCTTGCATTGCGCGTCGAAGTTCGTCACGTTCGATCTCCATTTGGCGGAGACGCTCGCGGGTGGCAGATGAGGTGCTGTTGGAAGTACCCGAAGCATCTGGTGATCTCAGCCGTTGCAGATGGCCAGTGATGGAAGGTACAGTCCTTGGCTCATCACGACCAGACGTAGTAGAATTACCATGGCGGTCTCGGCTAGCAGGGTAGGGAGGCAGGATTGTAGATGTCGAAGAGGTGCTGGATGTTGAAGTTGCACTATCGGTAGAGATTGAGGTCCGTAGCATTGCATCAGCCACAGATTGAACATCTCTCCCCGATGTGCGGTTGCGTGAGTTAGATTCAGACGGCGAGTAGGGTGGTGGATCAGTCATTTCGGGCAGACTGTATGGTGTTGACTGGCTTGGAGATTGCTATCCTGGTATCGAGTACATGTACCGTATATATAATTCGAAGATGCTCAGTAACAGTCGAGGCTGATATCTTCTATTTTCGAAAAACCACTAAGAAGTACAAATAGCGCATACAGTAACCACTGCGAGGCTTTCTTCCATGCATCCCCTCATTCGCCCGAGGCTCAAACCGCCCGTCCATTTTGTGATCCGTATCGTGACAGGTCCTACACTTTAATCGGGCGTTCCACTAGATCCAAATTCCGCAGTGGGCTTGTAATTCCGCATGAATCTTATCCAATCATGACCCTTGCATCATGCACGCTTTGAGAGATGATCGACATGATCCTGACCACTGTATAGGATTGGCCAATCAACTACAAGCACGAATTCGGTGTTTGGCTTAGTGGTGTAGTCCTTCGAAACAACCAACGTCTGCCTAACAGAGGCTGAGCTCATTGGCAGAAAATGGAGTTGTTGGTTGTCCCACTGCGGAACTGTAACCATATTTCAGATACCGAGTCCGCCTATCGCAATTTAATCTCAAAGCTGAACCACTAGTATGAGGCCCAATCGCCCGACAAGAGCCAAGATAAGGTCATGCTTTAAGGACCTGGCGATCCTTCGAAAAAATGTATTGTTGTAGGTGAAAGCCTAACGCGGGGTTCATCAACTTATGCCTCGCCAAGTTTCCATGCACCCTTGTCAGCCCATCAGTGCGCCTGCATTCAGCCTGGACATAGCATTCCATTTTGAGTCAGGCTGAACAGCTGAAACTCAAGTCTGGTGGAAAAAGAATATTCGCCGCTTTGCCACTTTTCCCCATCTGCGACTCCAGCCATGTTTTCCATCCTCGAGAAATTTCGCCGTTATTTGCCTCACTACATTGTTCACATATTCTTTCGTTACTCACCATACTTTCGGTAACCTGCTCCCGTATTGTCGGCCTTCTTGCAACATCACTGCCTTGAACTGCCCGGAACATGGCCAACAACCGCCGTGTCGAGTGGTTCCTTGGCAGAGCCTGTCTTCCCCCGCCTCAACGCCTATCGCGGTTAACAGAACCCGCTGCTCAAGATTTTCTACCATTTGAAGCAACCAACCGAGATGCAGCGCGACAGCTTCTAGTTCAGCAAAGAACAACAGATCCAAGTTACAAGGCCCCAGACCAACAAAAGCGTCACATTTTCAGGTCCAAAGAGCAAAAAGCCGAAGCTAGCAACACCTCTCACTGGAAATTCACGAAACATGAAGTCGCCAAAGCTTTCAATGCTCTTCTGTCGCAGCAGACGCTTCCTCCGGCTGGTGTTGCGCAGGCGTTGCTGCTCCATACTACCTTGACATCGTTGGATGAGCTTTGGGGACACTTTCATGATCCTCAGCTTGAAAAGAAGATGAAGAGACATAGTATGAGTTCTGCTCCACCTGGTTTCAATTCGCAAGATATGTCGTGGTTGGACAAGGCCACGTCGCATGACAACTTCAATTACATTCATCTTTTGTGCCAGACACAAGTTAGCCAAGGGATTTTAGACAGGTCGTTCGGTATCGCCTTGTCGAAATCTTCGCTTCAGGCAATGAAACTTCTACTTAGCTTCGGAGCTATTGCATCTAGCTACCAAGATTCCTTCAACCAGCATGTCCGCGCTGGCAACTTGAACCTAATCAGCCTCTTATTATCCGCACCCAACGCCATGAGTTTGGGAACTTGGAAAGCATGTCTCGAGCAAGAACTCGCAAGGTCGGAACAGGGAGAGCCCTTATCACTATCCCTTCTCCTACTAATTCTTTCCAATCGCCCAGAGCTGGTTTCAGATTCTTTACTATTGAAGACACTGAGATTGCAGAACTTTCAGGCCACAGCTGTTGTTCTTGGTTATGCCTACTCGAACCAAGTCTTTTTTGGCATACGCCACCAAGCCTGCGAAATGGTATCCCATATCCCGGATGATAGTCAAAGATTCGCACTTTTCACCCTACTTTCTGAGTCTGGCCTCGTCGCTGACAATTTGGTTCTGCGCGAGGAACTCGTCAAAGACGTCTTGGCTCGTCAGCTTCCACTCGTTAAGCTTCTAGTGCAAGCAGGTGTCAGTGTTGATGTTCCACCACACAATGCTCTACAATGGGTTGTTTCTCACCTCGACTTTGACATGTTGGAACTCCTCAGGCAGGGAACCTTCTCATCGCCACCCGCACATGCACTCAACTATTTACCCGAGATAACCTCTGAGCTGGACATGATTCACTTCATAAACTTGTTCGGATATATGGGCTTGGGTGGCGAGTTACTCGACTCACACTTGGTTCGTGCTGCACAGAAGAAGCAAAAACGTCTCGTCGAAACACTTCTCCGTTATGGAGCATCAGTGGAGTTTGGACAAGCAGCTGCGATTTATGCGGCTTTAGCGTTGGCCGATTTGGAACTTCTCAGCATATTACTGCAAGCCGATTGTTCACCAGCCATTCTTTCAACCACCATCCCCGTCGCGATGAAGATTCCTTCGAGACCGAGTCGAATACTGGTGATGAAAAACCTTCTCGAGAAGGGAGTCGAGAGTCAGGCGCTTGGTTCTCCTCTGCAGGATCTGGTATCTGAAGATGGCGACATCGACTCTGAATTGGTCAAGATTCTTCTCGAACATCAAGCCCCTCTTGATCAATCTGAGGTAGTCGATTGTCGTCCCGTCATAATGGCAACCAAAAGAGGAAACGTGGAAGTGCTCAACATGCTTTGTAACGCCAAACCACTTAGCGAAACTCTGGCTGCCGCTCTAACCATCGCGTTCAAGGGCATCGAAACTTATGGATACGATGTTGTTCTCGATATGATCACATTGCTACTTAAGCAAGGAGCATCTGGTCCCACAGTACATCAAACATTACTCGACGCTATGGCAACGGATGTTCGGCTGGACATTGTGCGCGTACTTATTCACCACGGTGCTGATGTCAACTATTCCTCTGGTGCTGCCTTTCTGCGGGCTGTCGGAGCGGACAATTTAACGCTTTTGGAACTACTATGTTCCTCTTGTCCACCAAGCCAGGTCAGTGTTGATGCCGTTCTCCCAAGAATCATCGACGCGAAACATTACAATCTCGCCACACTTGAGCTTTTCCTCGATGCTGCATCGCGAGCATCTCCAAGAACTACTACCAGTAGTGCTTGCGCCCTGCTAGAAGACCATCCTCATATGACAGAGATTGTACCGTGTCTCTTGAAGCACGGTCTCGACGTCAACGAAGAAAAAGGCATGGTACTGTGTCTTGCTATCAGAGAAAGAGACTTTGACCTTTTGGATGCGGTTCTTGGTCATAACCCGAATGTTTCTTCACTTTCCAACGCATTCACCGACGTCATAGAGATTGAGCCCCGCGGTATCCAGCTTGAGCTAATGCGAGGTCTGCTGAAGAAGGCCTCTCCAGACAAGATTGGACAGTCGTACGCACTATTGAGCGAAACGAAAAAGGCGCTGGAGGGAGACATGGATGGTCTGTGGTTACTGCTTGGCCACAAAGCCGATGTCAACTTTAACGGAGGAGCGGCCGTGCAAGCAGCAGCGTCAAGTGAGGCAGGATATCCTATAATCCTGAACATGCTACTTTCGTCCGGAGCAACAAGTGAAACTGTTGAAGCAGCATTCGAAGCAGCAAGTTCTTCAGACACGCCTTCTAATGTCAAGATCGGCATATTTGGTAGCCTTTTTGCTTTCAACAAGTCAATTCCAGCCGCAGTGGTCTCCAGAGCTTTAGTTAGGGCATTTGAGAAGCATCCAGAAGACGAGCACCTACTTGAGCTACTGCTCGAACATGGCGCTAGTATTGGACCCCAGATGCTGAAGTCTGCTTTGGACACATCCCCCAGTGGCTTGTTCCATAAGCTGATAGGTCGAGTCGCCGATATGGGCACGAGAAACGATATCTTCAGGCATCTTCGAACGAAGAACACTCTCAAGGTCGAAGATAGAGTGCGGGCATATGAAGTGCTCTTGAAGCAAGGTGTTGCCCAGTCAGAGTTGTCTGACGCTCTTCTCGAGGCGGTCAAGGATGATCCAAATAACCTGGAGATTCCAAAATTGCTTCTTGACTTCGGTGCTGAGGCGAACCATGAAAACAACACTGCTCTCGTCGCGGCATTACAATCAAGGAACCTTGACATGGTCAAACTCCTCAGCCAATATCTCATCAAAGGCGAACATGACGAAGCAGCCAGCCTAATCTTTGAGCACCCGTACTTGCGAGAGAACCCATCTGTCGAGCCAAGTACACGTGTCGCCATCTACAAGAACGCACTCAAGTGCAATATCGACAAGAAACATCTCTACAACGCTCTTTGTAACACCCTCGAAGCCAAGAAGTCCAATATCTCCCTTGTGCGTCTACTTCTCGAGCATGGAGCCAACCCCAACGACGAAGAAGGCCACTGCTTTTACCTCGCGGGGAGACACCGAAAAGATAAATACTTCGAAGAACTGTCAAAACACGCAGACTTGGATGTTGTCCTCCCCACGCTTCTACGCCGTTTCGATAAGGACGCTCAAGTCGCCCATTTGTTCTACATGTGCATGAATGAGCAACAGGCTGCAGTCAAAGACCTTTCGGACCAGCTCATGTTCCAATGTGTACGCAAATTCCAGAAGACAACCATAACTTTGAGCGTACTTCTGGATTTTGGCATGTCTCCTGGAGCAACTACTGTATACCGCATCCATAAGAACTGGCCGGAGGAAGAGATTACGCTACTTATCTGGACGATTATCTCCCCACTAAAGATCGACAATACGGTTGTGTTGGAACTGCTACGTAGAGGACAAGATGGTAAGCCCGGCCTATCCTCCCCAGATCCCTCTATTTCTAACATCAAGATAGCACGTCCGGGCTATACAATATTAACTTCGAAGGTATCTGCTCTATACCTATCCCTCCTCGATAAATCTCGCACACCGGTCTTGGAAAATTTGCTCGAACTCGACAGTGCCAGCGTGCTTGACAATACCATATCTGGATCAACATTCAGCGCCATGGCCACATTCTCCAAGAAGCCAAAGAGTGAATTTTCAACTCTTTTCGAGGATGACGATGAGATTTCTCCTCGCGAAGCGTCTCTATTCTTAGGCAATCTCGACGCTTTCAAGCTATTAAACAAATCGAACATACCCGACGACGGGACACTCCATCTAGCAGCACTTCTAGCTCTCCCTGATTTCGTCACGTGGCTCCTCGAGAAACACGAAGCAAACTACGAAGAAGAGAACTTTGGCTTCATGGTTCCCCTCGCACTGACATGCTACTCTAAGCCCTTCCCATGGTGCAAAGTCGCCAACGATGAAAAGCAGTGGATTGTTCGCTTAGAAGAGACGATGCAGATCCTGATCCCAAAGACAATGTCGGGTTGGAGGTACAGACAGAAACTTCCGTTGCATCTGGCACTTGAGAATGGAAGTGCTGTGACCATGGCAATGCTTCGGGCGCTGGATGTAAAGAACGATGCGAAGAAGGAGAAGGCTTATTTGTACACGGATAAGACGGGGAAGGACTACTCTCTTGGTCAATATCTTAACACATTCGTGGAGATCAGCGGGAAGGAGAGAAGTAAGCTTCGAACGTGTCTGGATGATTATGGGTTTTAAGCGGGGGTCTATCTATACCATTTATACTCTACCAGTTGTCCTTTCAGTTTCAAAGTTTATGTCTTATGTTTGTGAATCATATCAAAACAGCCTAACATAGAATGCAAATATCGACTTGTAGTATTTCCCTTCTCGTCCACTACTCTTCTTACACAGTAAAGTATTATGCCAGATACATTGCCACAGCTATCTCTTTGTCAACCTGGAAGCAAAACAACGGCGGATTCTAGACCCTAACTAGCCTTATCATGCAAGCAATATGTTCTTCCCAAACCACACAAACCTCACAACTACCCAGAGAACACCTACTGTCAGGCAGACCAAGAACAATACTGTTGACATAAGATCACTACTCTTCGGCTTCTCTGCAGTCATGTTGATGACAAAGGTCGGATAGTTGTGTACTAGAGCAGTTACAATCGACACTTTCAGATGATATGTCGAACTGACATGTTGGAGGTAGGCCTAAAACTTCATGGCCGCCCTCCTTTGCACAGTTCTGTATCAGCTGCGGTGTACTCTGGCGAGGAATGGCAACATAAGAGCTGTTGTACCAGTGTCTGTACGGTTCAACCAGATGCAGCTGGCCTATCAGTCTAGCCTTATATTACCTCTGCACCCTGTACCTAGTCCAAGTAGCTAATTAACCTGTCATCATGCTCGTCTTGCCGCCGCGACCACGTACAAGCATACGTAATAATTATATTAGTGGCTTCTCCTGAATACTTGACACCCTCCCTTGGATCATTGTTTCTGACTGGCGCAGACTCTTATAGCTTATGAGGGAGGGAAGAAGAATCGTACTGCTGCGAAGGTAGGATTTGTTGTTATGCAAGTTGAAGCCTTGAGCTTCAGTGACTGTGTGAGTATAAGGTTATTATGCTTGAGACGTGAGAGAAGAAGATGTGTTCTTTGTAAATGTGGCAGGGGAGGCCCTTATGTCTTATCTGAGTTTCATAGCAACACTGACTAGTGTGGGCGAAATCGACCACTCTAAGGCACCCTTCCAACTAATCAATAGGCGGACACAACCTCAGCCATGCCTGAACTGGCATCTATACGTCGGTGATTGGTTTTCATAGATGTTTACTTTTATAAAATAGATTGTTTCAAGAATTATGTCATCAGCCAGTAGGCTTTCATTCCAATTCTATCATCTAGGTTTAATTCTTCAATCAATCAGTTTCGTTATAGACTTGCCCTTGTTTGCGCCACTATAGACATTTATCCAATTTCTAGGCATATCCTCGATCTTAGAAGGAACAATGTTCTCGATATCGACATTGATCCGACCTTCGGCTGCCGCTTTGATGAGGGCCTCCATAGCCGGAGGCACGTGTTCCATGTGGTCGAAAAGGAAGAAACCCTTCAGGGTCAATCTTGAAGAAATAATCTCGAACCAGTTGCGCAGCATAGTTGGCTGGTCCGAATTGTATGTGCTGACCGATCCGCAAATGGTGATGGTACCGAACTTCTTCATTCGAGTGAGAACTCCATCAAGAACCGCGCCGCCAACGTTATCAAAGTAGATATCGACTTCATCAGGCGTGGCAGACTTCAAGTCCTGCAAGAAATTCGGGCTCTTGTAATCAACACAAGCATGAGCGCCGAGATAATCTTGCACCCAAGCGCACTTTTCCTCACCGCCAGCAATGCCTACAACGCGCTTGGCACCCAATAGCTTGACAGCGGTCTGCACAACTATGGATCCTGTAGCCCCTGCAGCAGATGAGACCACAATTGTGTGCTCGGGCTTTGCTTGAGCGATGTGAAGCAGGCCGAAATAACCGGCTATACCAGAGCCTCCAAAAGCGCCGAGGTAGTGAGTGATGGAGAGACCGTTGGGTAAAGGGGCGATGTGTTGAGCGGTAGCTGTGTCCAAGATGATCTTATCACCCCATGCTGAGCGATAGGCTTCCATGACCCTATCACCAGGCTTGAATTTGTCCGACTTTGACTCTAGGACTTCGCCGATGATGCCAGAGCGCATAGGGCTCCCGAGACGAATCGGTGGGACATACATGCGGTCCTCGTCAACGGTGCAGCCGATGAAAGTTCGAAGGCCCGCATCGTTGGAGATTTATAGCACCTTGACCAGGATCTGATCGTCTGTGAGAGGCGGTAGCTCCAGGGTCTGGAGCTTAAAGGTAGGGTTGGGTCCGTCGATGGTGGGAGTACCTTCGGTCTTGTTGGAGAAGATCCACTGCTTGGCGATAGTTGGTTCGGACATTTTCGCGTTCTGAGACAAGAAATAGAGTTCTGATTCAGATTGTTCGATCTACTTTGCGTTGCAGGGTCCAGTCTTTATAAAACTGTCCTTATCATATCTCCACTCAAATTTAAGCGGACATGGCGGGACAAGAGATATTCCCTGATCAACTTGTGGGTCAAACGATGCATCTCGTGGCGCCAGACAACTCGTGCACGATGTGATCCCCTGGTGAAATCGAGCCCGGGGTGCGCTATCCAGGCTGTCTATCACCAGGGTTCAAGGACTGAACGTTGTCGGAAGAATGCTCAGATATGGTTAGAAACTGAATAACGTATGACTGGGGCGAAGCAATGGATGGACCCAAACGCAACAAGGATCCATTTCCATCGACCATCCCTGCCCTCGGGGTTGAAGAAAACACAGAATAGTCCTAGTTTTGGTGCTAATAAATAATCAATATTCTGCCTAATTTTAGGATAAGTTATCATAATAGTTACGGTATACTTTAATCTAAAGATATCCTAAAGTACTTATGTTATTTCTCCTAGCCCTTACCTAAAGTTAGGCAGAGTGCCTGGGTGCATATCTGCATATCTGTTCGGTGTTTTCTTTGACCCCCTAGCCTGCTGAGGAAGCCTTGTGGAGGGTTGCAATAACGACACTCAGACGCGGGGGCATTCTTCTCTTTTTGGACTCATTTTCCGCCAGAATCTGGCGTGAAGGATACCCTGATATTTTTATGACGTAACTACGACTTTGAGAGGCTCAAAATTAAGTTAAAGTATGAGAAAAGAGTATTATGCTTAAATTGTAGGAGAACTTTGTCCTTGTGGTAGTGACAACCTTCTTCCAGAAGGGAGCACCTTCAGACAGAAGCAGTTATACGTCTTCTGATATAGACAGGCCATACGTATGGAAAGATAACTAGGCGGTTCTTTGCGCTGATAGACTCGAGAAGACTTAATGGCTATGTGAATCGATATAGAGGGAGAACTATGGTAACTATAGTTTATGATAAACAAGACCAAGGTCGTAATGCCATATTTTTCAATCAAAGATCGGGGCTAGAGCCGACTGGTCCATCAATCTTCCAAGTCACAGGTTTGTCCTGGGTACAAATCTCATCAGCCGGGCCGCTTCCGTGGCTGTTATCGCAGACAGTAGGAATATCATGCCATCCTCGAAGGTCGGCATGACTAAAAGCTAGTTAGCAACTGCACGGTATTTAGAGATAGCTGGGTAGACATACGAATCTCCGACATCATGATACACCATGATACGGAACTCTTCTCCTTCCTCGCCAGCCCAAAGCGTCCATGCATAATTGGATTTACCACATGGTAGGATGTCGTCCGGCTGAGGAAAGGCAACATTCGTTCCCGAGCACTCGAGGTTGTCGGCGTCTGCGCCAGTGACCCTGAACTTGACGCTTTCAATCTTGAGACCAACAGGGCTGCCTTGCTTATGAATGGAAAGGTCAGACACTGTTACTGTCTCTTCTCCACCCGCTGCGACGTAACCAGCGATGGAAGCGACCAAGGTGGTGTAAACTGCGGTACGCATATTGTTTGTGGTTTGAGGTAGTGTGTGGTGTAGTGTTGAAGTCGTTATGTTGCCTTATTGTTAAAAAAGATCATTTGGGAGGGAAAACGCCTGTCTTTTATGTATAATGAGGGGTACCGAGTTCTATCACGAGAGACGTGGCTTTTTTTTCTGAATTGAGGCAGATCAATACGATTTTCAAGCCACTGCTCCAGGTTTGGCCAATAATCGTCAGCTTATGATGTATGCGCAGCCAAAAGTTGCGGCACAGTAACAAGCTTGTCAAACATCCATAATGCTATGCGGCGTTACATGGGAAGTCGCTGAATGTAGACATCTCCGACTAAGTACTGGCGATCTGTCCGGTCCGTCGGGTCAGCATATAGCCCGATCGCAGTCTTGGCACTCAACAACGTACAAGCTTCTCTAATGTTCCTTTTCTTTTTTCCCTCTTGACTTCCTACAGCTTTCTGTTTTCTGTTCGAAGGCTTTATAAGTGGTTTAGATTTATACAACTAAGGAGATCTTTCAAATCCTACTAATCTCGTCAAGCTAGATAAATAACGGTCACATGTTCTATTCCTTGTTCAGGCTCGTATAACAGTATACTCGTCTATATCTCGGCGAAGACTTCCGTTCCGTAATCTCATTAATCTGAGCGAAATGTGAACAGTTCGAGCTAGCGACATACAGGCTTGAACATTTGCACAAGGGTGTGTGCTGTATGGTGCTCAGGGTTGCATCATAAATCAGAGGCAAGTCATCGTCGACCAATTTTGATGTTCCTGCTAGAACAACCTCAGTTACAAAAAAGATAAAAGAATTGATATGGCAAAAACAACGCAAGAATTGTTCTGGAGGCTTCACGATACTTGCCGGGGCAATGAGACGTTTTGAAAACTAACATCAACTACTTAGACTATCCAGCTGGCTTATCCTATCTAATAGGTAAGATATATTCAAGGGTCCATTGATATGTTAACTATGTTCCCTATACTCACGCGCCTTTCTTCGACATTCTTCACATGTCACATATCCTTGAGTGATGGGGTTCCTCCTACATTGTCGACAAACTCCAATCTGGGCTGTTCGCTGCCTCCATGCTCGTATTTTCAAGAGACACTCGTCGCAGTGAGTATGACCTTGACTAGTTTCATCCTTTCTGCACCTGAAGCATATACCCTGACGTCTGAGTTCATCCTGTCCTGTCCCCGACAACGTATTTCTTTGTAGCCTGTGAGACAGGCACAGCACCGATTTACCTGGAGCAGGCACCCTGCATATGATACAGTATCGATTCTCGGAAGCTTGCGCCGAATCACGAGTACAATTCTCGTGGTCATGCTTGCAAGCATCACAGCGTAAGTTGTGTACAGTCATAGGGGTAGTGCAGTTCAAACAATACCGTCTCTCTGGGACATGCGACCGAGTGCTGTAAGACTGTATTCCAAACGGTTGGGATCCAGCAGGTTGAGGGCGAGGAGCTATAGGGACGTAAGAACGTGGGTTAGATGATTGGACATTGGAATATTGGACACCAGACGGCTGAGAGCGATGTGGTTGTGCACCGTATGGCTGCATGCCGGCGCTAGGAGTGGTTGGGACATAGGACCGTGCATCTTGCGTTTGAAAGTCATACGACTGGGAACTATGAGTCTGGTCCTCATCAGGCCAGGAGTTATAATCCTGGGCTTCCCGAGCTTGTGCACTGTACGATTGGGTACCATAGGACTGACTGTCACTAAACAATGTGTCATAGGATTGAGGACCGTAGTTCTGGGGATCAGAGACTTGGGTGTTGTAGGACTGGGTATCATACTGCTGAGCGCCATAGGACTGCGTTCCATAATTCTGTGTATCAAAAGACTCTGTGTCGTAGAACTGGGAATCATCGAGCTGGGACACATAAGATATGTCACCAAAACTTTGGAAGTCGAACTGTTGAGAATCATTGAATTGGGTGTCAGAGGACTGGAGGTCGAAAGTCAAAGGCTCATAAAAACCGCCATTACCTTGTAAAGTTTCAGTCCAATCATATTCAAGTAGATCGCCGTTTCTACGACTGCGAAATGGATTGTTAGGGTCCATGACGGCTAGCGCGATGTTTTGTTTTGAGACCGAGCTGATGCTTTTGGGTCGTGACGTAGTCGACGTGCTTATTGTCAGGCTTTCGTAAGGTAAAGGTAAGGTCATGATTTGTGCAGATATATATACTCAGGTGCGAAGGCCCTTGCTCAGTGTGGACGGCTCGAAGCACCGTTCACGGATGCTCAATTAGAGTCGCCTTAGTATCTGCGGCAAACTATCACCTTGCGAAGCAATAAGCTCGCAGTGAACGTTATGCGAATGGCCTCGCAACTTTACTCTGGAACAATATCACCTCCGCTTCAACAGATCGCAGTGTCTTGAACTCCTTGTCACTGCTTGCCAGTAACAGAACTAAAGACCTCTCAGAACCGTTTTTATTATGCATGCCTAAACTATTCTAGTTTACATGATGCTTCAAGAGCACTTCTATTTACGTCGCTTGTTCTCCTTATAACGGGCCGTTGAGAGGTCCCGGCATTCTTGACACGTGTCGAATCCCGGAGGAGCAGAATTCTTCTTACATCCCGTACAAATCGACTGGCGTTTAAGCGTTTCTGTCTTCATTTTACCCTTTGCGGAACAATCTTTGCATTGCAATCTTCTTGGGGCGTGGTCGTTCTTACTGCAACGAGAACACATACCTTCATCCCGCAGTATTTTTTTCTCATGACCAGTCAGAAGGGGCTCTTGCTCCTTGTGAGTATCACAGAGTACTGATTCACCAAGAATACTCGCTTTGCATACGATGCAGAATCGAAACTCTGGGGGAGCCATCGTCATATCAAGACGCTCTTTGTTGATATCCTTGCAGGCATCACAGCGGAGCTTGAACACAACCATAGGCTCCTTGCAGTTTAAGCAATAGCGAGGACCTGATTGTTCTTGCTGGACCCCAGTGGATTGGGAACCAGAAGCCTCGGGGGCATCAGAAGCGTCAGCATCTCGCGGAGTTTGTGGCCACTTATAAACATACGGCGTGTGACTTGCACGGGTCTCAGTCGGTGGTGGAGGAATAGGTATTTCATCGTTGTCGTCAGAGTCATTCAGGAGATGAGTAAGGTCCATGATAACGATGCAGTGACTTGTTTTGAGAGTGGTTGGATAAAGACGATAAAATAGTAAAGTTCTAAGTGCGCTTGGTATCGAGTGTCAGAACGGAAATGGCAAAGCTGTAGTATATACAGTTATATATGTTTGTTTATAAATGCATTTTTACCTATGCAATGAATCAAAGCATCATTGATTGATACTAGTCAGCATTATTCACCCTCGCATTGCTGCAATTCACTCCTCGAGAGGTAACATAGTAGTGATTCAATACCCAGACGTCCTGACTCACTCCAAAGGGCGAGTCTTGACCAGAACACCCAAAAGTGCTTTCAACGGGAGATGCCAGCACGGAATCCGCTTTTTGTTTGTCACGAAGTCCCCCATCCCTTTATCGGAGACGTCAAAGCCAACGTAGCCAAATCCTGCCGGTAAGATAGCCATATCTCTACATGGGATGTTGCTCTATTGGCATGTCCGAAATCTCAAGTTTCGCGCTCCACTTGACTCTGATTAACCACAACGTGCGCCTTCTTTTCCCCTGCAGAGTAATAACGAACTGCAATGCAGAGAGTTCTGATTATCAGCTGGCAATCTTGGACGTATGGTCCAGTGAAGTAGATGTCCGGGTTACCGTGAATACGGCTGTGCAATGTGGCAAGCTGACCAATATTGTTGAAGACGGCAAAGACCAGAGAATGACAGATGTCCGCATCTGAGAATGTTTGTGCAGCTTGTGCAGGGGTTTCTGTATCTTGATCCTCGTCTTCTGGACGGTGTTTCAGGCTGAAGGCTTTGCAGAACGTCGAGGCAACAGCTGTCATTTTCATGCCGATCTTGTTATAATCCATTCCGTAGATATCTCCAATAAGTTTGTCAACGTTTGCATTGTTTCCTTTCTCCGCTTGACTGAGCATGTCTTCATAGGTGCGGGCTTTGGTGAGAAGGAGGAGCAGGCCGCATAGGGCTGAACCACCGAATGATGAGCCTGAAATACGCTCGCATTGGTTGTTTTCGGAGACTTGGAAGAACGATACTCCCGAGCCGATGTTGACGAGAAGGTAGGGGTGAGTTTTGGGCGGGGTTGAGGGCACGACTATTTCGTCCACGAAGGTGAAGATGCTACAACTTGGCCCAGGAATAGGCGGGCGGTTGTCTATCGTTGAGGTAAGTATTGATTCATTGTGATGAAACTAAGTCAACATACCATGACTTGAACCCTCTATTCCGTCTGAGATCTGACCGATGGGCGGATTTACCAGATATTGAAGGGCCGCAGTATCCCCGAGAGCTTCCATTCTCAATTACGCTTTAAGCTAGAACTTATGACTTCCGGAATGTCTTCAAAATAAGCTTTGCCCAAGTCGAATAGGCGGCAGGGCTTCGAATTGAGATGTCTGAGAGAGTTGATGCTGAGGTCGAAAGTAGGGTTGCGGTGACGAAAGAAGTTTAGCGCGCTCGGTAACGATTAAGGGGGGGAGAATTTGACGAATTTTCACCTTCAAATTCCACAGGAAATTGTTATGGTCCCACTCTTAGTAGGAAAACAACCTATCAAAATCTTGCAACCGATCTGATAAGATAAGATGAGCCCTTGTACATCACGGTTAAAGGAATATCACGTTTATGCCATGTGGAACACGATATGCACATCAGTTTCGCTAATCTGTGGCGAAAATTTCCATTAGCCTGGATGATTATGGTCGGCTGTGGGCCAAGTGTATCTTGATATCCAGGTAAGGGTGATGGCTGATTCATGTGCATTCTTCTGAGGTTGTCTCCAGTAGCTGCTGAGAATACAATTTCCCAAAGCTCAAACATAATCTCAAGAGACTCATGCAATTCATCAACCAGATTTTCCAAGCTGAACTGCAATACAGTCTTAGTCAACGTCAAGACTCGGCTCTACTTCTTCGGTGGGCGCAAACTAAGTTCATGTTGATTAACATTCACAAGACGATCAGATCAGAAGTGGAGTTGAAGTAATTAGGTCTCTCCGTGAGATGATAAGTATTAACACTATGGAATATTAAGAATAAGTGAGCCAGCCGTGCCAAGCATTCCTCATACGCTCCGCCCTGTCCACCGTCAAGTAGGCCGAGTTAGCCAACCTAACCTGCAGCTCCTTGAACTTAGCAGTCGGTGCACCCTTCTCGAACAACATATCCAATTCAAGATACGACAGTCCGTGGGTTTCTGGTAGCCGGAAGTAGCAGTAAATGAAACAACACAAGGCCGTCGCTGCATAGATGAAGCATGATTTGCCCTGCATGTTCCAAGCTGTAGGATTGAGCATCTGGGGAACGATGATGTTGTTGACAATCATGAAGATGTTATAGATAACTCGTGCAAGAGCGATGGTCTTGACACGAAGACGGGTAGAAGGAATCTCAGCCACGATGACATAGCATGTTGGGCCGATGCTTAAATTATAAAGGAATGTTGTTGTGATGAGGATAGCTCCCAAAGACCAGTTCAGAGCCTTATGGCCATGTAGGACGACAGAAAGAATGCCACCAAGTGTAAGCATAAAGACTGCAGCCGCAAGACCCGTGAGATAAAGCTTTCGGCGTCCAATATGCGAGAGCAAGAACCAAGAGATGATGCCTCCGACCAAGGCCATTCCATACATGCCGGTTGCAAGACTGAATGACTTTGACGAGTCAAAGCCGGCTTGCTCGAGGAAGTACGGTGCGTAGCCAGTCAAGATCCAACCACAAAGCGCCTGGACGGACCAGACCATGCATGAGATCTCAGTACGTCGACGGTTCGCACCCTTGAACAGGTCCGAGTAACTTGAGCCACCATAGTTGAGCTTTCGTTCAATCTTGTTGGTGTGCTCCATGACAGCGATGGTATCGTCAATGTCAAGTTGAGATTGCTTTGTAAGGCGCTGAAGGGCATGCCGCGCCTCGACCTTGCGCTCACGACGGATGAGCCACCCTAGGAGGATCATGTTAGTGATGTGGCAGCCAGTTAGGCTGATGAAGAGAACTTACAGGGACTTTCCGGGGCGAAGCAGATGCCAATGAGTAGGGGAATGGCAAAAGCCCACTGTAGGGCGAAGGGGATGCGGTAGGACCATTCGGAGTCATTGTTGACAAGGCCGCGGAGGATACCGGTACCGAGGAGTTGGCCGATGACCCAGCACATGTTGACGTTACTCAACAGGCATGCACGGATAGCCGAAGGTACAACCTCGGCTGCATATGTAGCTGCAAGTGTCTGGATAACACCCCATGAGATACCTGAGAGTTGATGTTAGTCTTGTGCATCGGAGGCAGGATATGGTTCGGATATAAGACTGGAGAGGGAAATGTAAGAGTGAGTTGTTGCTGAGACGTACCACAAAGAGCCTGAGAGGCAACCAAGACACCGATGTTGTGAGCAAAGAATGCCGGAAAGACGGCGACGCACATCCAAGCCAGACAGATGATCATCATCTTCTTGTATCCAATACTGTAAGTGACCCAACCATGGATCAAAAGACCGATGACCTCGCAGGCGATAGCAGAGACCTGTAGCGCCGTCTGCCAGAGTGGTGAGATCTCATACATGGGCCCATTGGGCGTTTCGTAGACCTCGCCATATCTTCGCCTGAATGCAGGGAATGCAACAAAACCTGCAACTAAACTCTTGTCGTAACCTTCCATTACAACAGTAAGGAAGAGTAGTAAAGACCAGAAGATAGCTTTGGGGAATTGCTTGCAGCATCCCATAATCGTCATTTCCTTCTCATTGTTCAGCGCACGACGGACCTTCTCGCCGGTATCGTCGGAGCTGTGAGACCCGCGAGGAAGCCATAATACTTCGATGGCATTTTTGTTTGGATGATCATCTGGTAAATCAAACGTTGGGACTGGTGGTTCGGTATGGTTTGGGTCGTGGACCTTTGTCTCGATCTCTGTGACGCGGAGAATGCCGGTTTTCGCTTGGATTGGTAGCAAGACTATCTCGTCTTTACTACCATTTTCCGAGTTCTCTTTTGAAGAACCAAACATGGTGGATTTAAATTAAAAGAGAGATTGAGAATAAGGAACGGATGCCTTTCGGCGGTTTCATGGGAGATCGACAACACCAATTTTGACACTGGCCCAGGTTTGATCCTGCACAGGACTGGCATATATACGATCGGCGCTCGACAGCTCTCCTTACGGACCCCTCGGTTGGGTATTCTGGTAGGCTGGGGTAATGACCCATGCACCCCAGGTTATCCTACTGTAGCTTGCAACTATCACGGCGGTTCTTCGGCGTGGCACATTTTGCCAATGGCGGAGGTGGATACGGGCCCAGTTGGTCTTGTCTGGAGTCGGACGAGAAAAATGGTGCGCTAGCTGGACAATTGCCCTATTGGGTCTGGTGTTCCGATCTGAAGAGACATTGCGGGTTGAGCGTTGAAGGTCTGAGACTTTGAGCGACGATTCCACGTGGAATTCCAGAAGCTTTGACAAATGCCAAAACAAAAAGGATGCGGCTCTGTAACGAGTGCTGGAAGTTGCTGTCAAATGCCGATCTCGCGGACACTAAGCATGGACGAGGAACTACACGTGGGTGAGACAAAAGCAAACCAGTTCTCAGATCAGCTACCTAGCCAGGGATCCCGGATAAACGGTCCCAAGCTGTTGGCTCAGCCAGGGAAGAAAAGAGAACAACATCATACGCGCTTCAGCCAATCGCCCTAACGAGTCCACCGCGTCAGTAGTAAACGTCTAGCGGCAATTCTCGAGCGCCTACCTTCTCCTTCCGGTCAGCCGTGTAGTCATGAAACGCAATACTTTAGGTAAAATAGCCAAGGCACTACAGAGCCTCATTAAACATGACACGGTCAGAAGACCGTCGCGAGTTTTTCCCGTAACGCGACTGAGAACCATCAAGATTTTTCTCATGTCCGGTTTTAGCCGCCTCCCCCAACCGAGGGAGTCCACTCTTCTCCATGGGGAAACGTGCGGGGATTGGCTCGCGTCAGAAGTTGGTATAGAAGCAGTTTAGCTCGACGACTCCTTATTACGTACTGGGTCGTGGCTGTGGAATGCTTTTGTGGGAGGAACATCAGCTCCGGAAATGGCAACGGAACACACAGGCAGACGTTTGACTGGAAGCCACGCTACGCTTCCGCGTTTTTAGTTACCTTGAGAGCACCGTTTTGCACCCAATGGGATCGTCACCCGCGGCTATCTTGCCAAGTAACTGGCGTTGGAAGTCTTACTCGCGTTCGCGACTTGAGCCAAAAGAAGGTCTAGCCAAGATGAATAGTTTCGAACCTCAATCCAGAAGCAGCTTGCACCATAAGGCTGAGCAGTCGCGTAAAGCGTCTACGAGATGAAGTCTTGATTTCCAACCAAGGATCTCCTCGTCTGGCCCCTTTCTAAGCCCCTGCGTCTTGTCATGCACACTCCAGCTGAAGGACTAAGCTCAATCTGACAGGTGACCAGGGGTGACATGCAGCCTGCTGCTTACAGACGAGGGTTACCAAATAGCATCTGATGCCGCCCTGAGCGCAGGTCCAGAACTTTTCCCCTTTGTGCCTGGACCTTACCAAGATGGAAGAAGACTGCCGATTTCCAATATTCTCCGGATTAGTGACCAGCTAAAGCTTGGCGACTCGCCTGATGTTATGTCCAAGCTCTGAGTGATGAATCACCGGGTAAATTGGATAAATAAAGATTCGATCGAGTCATCATCCTGTCTCACTCCACATGCTATTTATTCGTAGTGGAGGACTGATCTGATAAGACTGGGTAACGGCCAGTGCTAACTATCAAAAGACATTATTGCCGTTTGGCATTGACCATGTCGGATTCTATCGGCTTCGTCGATGAGGCTCTGTCTCACGTCTTACGGACGGGGGCATCCGGCCGACGATGCACTCGTTGACTTGCAGCTTATCGTCCAGGGTTATGTGTTTTGTTAGCCAGGGGCCAACATGGAATAGTTATGGAAAGCCTAGATCAAGCGCAGCGCTAGTATCAACTAGTGCTCTGTCTTATCTTCCTTGCCTGTTCTGCGGCTGAGACTTCTTCAGAAGCTTTTTAGTTCAGCTACTGCATGCTCTAGTCAGCATGTGAATGTGAAATCAGGTGATACAGAATGATGGTGGCCACCCTTTCCATACCGTCGGTGCGCCTCCGGCCTTGAATTTAATGAAACAATTTACGCGACTAACAGCACAGTTGTCAGTTCTTAGGATGCACTATGATTTTCACTAGATTTGAATAGGTAAAGCGATTGAAGATTATTTGCTGAGTATGCATACCCTGTAGTTGTCCATATCACATTTATCACGCAGTACATGTAGCTCGGCGATAACAAGTTGGTATCTCCGTCTAATAATATTGGCTTAACTGTGAGAGAAATTTTGATTTTATTATTCTGTCATCACTGCTTGTGACTCTTTGCTGTGTGGAATTTAATATGGTAGCACGACCGGACTATTGAGGCTATTCGCAAGACAGAAAGCGAGTAGGGCACGTGTTTTGTAAAATGATATCCAAAACACCACCGGACTTCGTTTTAGTTAATTCGCAAATTAAATAGAGCTTTTATTGATTAATTAAATTAATACACTTGTTTATCAATAGTCCGTAACATCAAATAATTGTTTGACCCCTCAGTTTGCGACCGTCTGGCTATAGCTGCCTTGCGCTGACTATCCGCTGACTTCTTGATATTAGTCGCTTTTGACGTAGGTCGTCAAAAAAGCGTTTTAAACGACGCGAATGGAGTTAAATGCCACCCCAGATTCCCCGGATTCTGTTTTCTTGGTCTCGGTCAATTGTGATGGCTATATCGCCGTGAGCTAGTGTTTTCGGCTGGCATTCGGCCCTTCTCACAGAGGATTGAGGGGAAATAGAGTTGGCTGCGTGATGGGCCAGGGTGGGCTAATGGAGCATCTAATTCACAACGAGAACGCGGGGAGATGGAATTATTGCTTTGTTCGACCTGGGTATGAATCGTCTAGGATTTCTCGAATGATAGTGACGGAGAGGCGGCCGATGTGAGACACCAAGAGCAGGATAACATGGCACAAGCACCTCAAGACACTAAGACCCTGCCATTTACTATGCTCCGAGATACGGCCGCCTATGAGAAAAGAGCTCAAAGTTCCCCAAAGTTGACAGGCTTCTACACGAGACGAAAGATGTCGATTTTGAGTTTTGATACGAGACCTCATTGAAAAAACAGAGCCAGTTGTAGTGTGTGTGACGATTTATCGCATTGTTCGATGTGAAATAATTTATCAACTATCACTGATACTTAGATAAGATATTAATTATACATTGAGGAGCTCTTGCGACGTTCGCCACTGTCCCAAAAGCCACAGCCGATGTATAGGTCGTCTTTTCATAGCATTGCTAGACCTGCCATAGTGGTCTCGAGAGTTTCAAGCTCGTCAACATACCACGCGAAAAAAAACTGTAGTCTGATGCATGCCTATTAATGTCGGATTTTAATTGTTCATTTCGTCCCGGGCCTCTGGGCCACGATTTCACACAGATCTATAGTCAGAATTCACAAAAAAACCACAAGTCGGGTGTGCGCATACGCATAGCCTCGAAACTGTGGACAAGTCAAAATACTCATCCATAGGATGCTCTAATTCTAGAGTTTCCAGATTTTTCTCATGCATATATCGTCATTCATTACTCTTGCTACAAATAGACTCCGCTCCTCAATTCCAAAACCCTCTTCAGTCACCGCACTTTTGCCCCGACTCAACTCCCCTAAAACCTTGAACACTATACACTTCCCAGGTCCCATTGACATTCGCCAGTACATCTTCAACCCCCGTCATAGTTCAAGCAGCAACCTCAAGGACGCAACGGCCAGCGACTTGGCCAGTAGCTAGTTTGTGAATCCACTCGTCAAGGTCTTCGAGCTTACCCTTGGTCAAAATAGGCTGTGTTCGATTAGCATCGGCACATCGAACATCAATAAGTCATCAGGATACACTCACATGAACAAGATCTCGCGAAGTAAAGTCAAGAGCCTCCTCAACATCCTTCAAACTACCAGTGACACTTCCCACAATCTTCAATCGCCGAAGGGCCACGGCAATCGGTGGAGCGCCAGCGATAACTGTAGGGTCTGGGGGCATACCAACAGCCACAATAGTTCCGTTGGGACGCAGATAGTTTGGTGCAGTCTCGTAGGCTGCGCGAGTTGCAGCTGTTACTAGCACGCCGTGTGCGCCATACTTGGTAAGCTTCAAGACCTCGGCTGGAATATCCTTGGTCGCTTGGAAGTCGATGTATACTTCAGCACCAAGTTTCAAGCATAGCTCCCGTTTGTGCTCTCCGCCGTCGATGGCGATGACGCGCATGCCCATAGCCTTGGCATATTGGATGGCAAAGTGTCCGATACCACCACCGGCTCCAGAGATAACCATCCACTGCCCGGGGCTGACCATTGAACTAGAATCTCAAGTCAGAAAAGCTATTCAAGCAAGGTATACCATGTCTTACCGCTTGCAGGCTGTGTAAGCCGTAACTCCTCCGCACATGATCGGTCCAGCCTCTTCATCTGAAACTCCTTCGGGTATCCTGGAAGTGTATCTTCCATCAGCAAGAACATACTCTTGGAATGTTCCAGCGATGGAGAAGCCACTGTTAATTTGGTTGGGACAATGGACTTCATCGGATCCCACTCTGCAGAAGTCGCATTCACCGCATGTGCTGGCAATCCACTTGACGCCAGCGCGGTCGCCGATCTTCCACCGTTTCTCCATGCCTTCGCCAATAGCCACAACGTTTCCAGCCCCCTCATGCCCAGCGATGCCCTTGGTAACATCCATCATGCTGATGCCGAAGTCCTTCCACTCATTGCGTAGGAGGGACTTGTCTGAGCCACAGAGACCGGTCCAACTAATCTTGACCAAAATCTGTCCGGGGCCAGGTTTAGGAACATCGATAGTTTGGATGGATGTTGTTGCGTCTGAGCCAACGCCTTGACGAACTGCCGCACGTTGTTGAGAGGGAACGTCCGACATTACGTGAAGAGTATAGTTGAGATGTAAAGTAGTTGAAGAGCTTGGGTGAAAAGTCTTTAATATTTGCAAGACAGAAGGTAGACAATGTTGAGGGCATCGGGCGGTTTTATGAATGATCCTGCGTGATTGACCGCTCTACCGAGGCAGTTTATGTACTTCTCAGGCCACTGATGTTTTTCGTCTGCACATTATATCAGAGCATGGCGGATGCAGGGATGGTTAACGGCACGATCGGGTACGGAGCAAATAAGGTGATTCGTAGTGGATCAGGACTCGGATATCGTTATCAGATATGACTGCCCCAACAACAAATCTGGCAATGAGTAACGGACAAGAGGATCTTGCTGTTCCCCTCGTTGGTTTTATGATGATATGCCCGTTGGACCGAGACATGCATATTGAAAGGATTCATGCGGGGAAGCCAAGTCAACAGCACGGCGTTTCACCAACGTGGAATTCACCAGAGGCCCAGGACACTTCTTGGGGGACAATGAGGGACAGTGATCTGGATCGAGACAGTGCGCGTTTAATCGGGGCAATTAGTCACGATATCGCGATATGATGGCGACTAGAGATTAAGTTTTGCGTCGATCAATAAAGCGGGCGGAGTTGCTCTCGATACTACACATGTAGAGTGATTCAAACACGCATCGTGAAGTCGTGCGAGTGCAACACTGCAAGGATGCTCCCAAGACCAGTGCTCAGAACGCAAACAACATCGGGTCCGGCCGGCAGTATGTACAAAGAATTGGCAGACCACAATAAATCGAAACAATTAGGCATAATCGCGGACTTCCAAGGCCGCCTTGAGAAATTTTGAGCGGTCATCGGGCTCATGGCATGATATGTACCACCACAGATCGTGGTTGGGGCAAAAAGCAGATGATCTCACTGTACAGCACAAGAGTGGGTTAACATTTCCGATAGTGGGTTACTTTTCCGCGAAAGAACCTGGGGATGAGGGGGCCTTTCGCGGGAGTATTTCCGGGATCTGAAGATACAGATCCATTGCTTAAAACTTTTAGATTTCTATGAAGACCTTTAGATACAGTTTTCTGGAGACCTATCCGTGCAATCGTTGTAGTATCAACGAGCATAAATGTCTTGAGATAGCGCGGTCAGATAGCGCCGAAACCTCGGACCGATCCTCGGTAATACAACCGGGGTTCCGCCCTCAACAGCTGATTGTCCCAAGAGGAGTTTTGAAAGCAAGATAGAGTGCTTATTAACACCTTGTATCTTTCGTAGCATATTATGGCCTGATAGTATAAGTCATGAGAGATCTTCACAGCTCATCAGCTTTCTGAGCGCTCTGTATGCTCTCCAGCGGCTTGAAGAATTTTAGATGGCGTAAGGAGAGGGAAAGAAACGCCGACACCAAGCCTGTGTCATGTTTGTGGCCCTAAGTCTGAACAGCGTAAGGTATAGCTTTGTCGAGAAGCTGGAGAGTGACAGGAATACTAATCTGAACCTTGTCCGGAACTTATATGACGCTCTCGCATGAGAAATAATTCTGGTTTAATTCAAGTTCAGATGAGACTGTTGATTCTTAAAACCGCAAAGAAATGGCAAACTCGAACTTTGTCCATCAAAAACACTTAATAAAGTGTGAGAACATTTTCATCTGAGCAAGATGGATAAGACCAGCAGGTATTTGACCCGCAATATACATCTAACTCGCACTGACCAATTCTATTTTATGTCTTTCTTACACAGTTGATAGAGTCAAGTTTGCACTATCTAAGATTACCATAGTGGAGACGATGCAATTTCCCAGGCGCCCCTTTAACACTTGTGCTCCTTAAAACACTTGTACCAGATCAAGATTGAACATAATGCCATACCAACAAGAATACTGCGGCCTCGGCATAATATCCGAGGAATATGACGAGTATGAAGAGGAGCCACCTATACGGAGATTCGTCCCCGAATATAGCTATCAGCATTGCAACATACCCGAACACGAACTTATCACATACAACCCTTCCAAAGGAATATCACAGCTCCGTATCATTTCCCCAAGAACAGGTGCCATAGTGCGGGACAATTCTACGGCTGTGATACGCATCGACGGCGCTTGTCGCCGAAATGGTACTCCTAATGCCCGAGGTGCCTGGGGAGTATACTGTGGTCCTCGGTCCCCTTTCAACTCTTACGGGCTTCTTCCACGGGAAGCTCCACAAACAAGCAGTGCCGCCGAGATCTATGCTCTCATTGTCGCACTCGACCTTATCGAATACGAGCTATTACCAGATCTCTCAATATCTCAGATCTTTATCGTGTCAGACTCTGCCTACTTGGTCCGAGCTATGTCAGAGTGGATGGAGTTTTGGTTAGACAATGGAGGCCGCAATGCCCGAGGACAACGGATAGCTCACTGGGATGTCCTCAAAGATCAATACCACAAAATAGAGGATATGACATATGGAGAGGCTGGTGGTCTGGATTTCAAGTTCTGGCATGTGCCTCGGGAGATGAATTGGCAAGCTGATGAGCTCGCAAATCTTGCATTTCGGGGGCGATAAAAGGAAGAGAGGATTACAGAGAAAAGGCCAAGCACTTTTAATCCCTCGCATTTGTAAATAAAATTACTATCTGGAGTACTGTATATTACTAGAGATCTTTTAGAGTAATTTGTATTACTAGGAATTCTTGAAAGTTCCTAGCCACAGTACTGTATACTGGCAATTTCTAAACATCATCACATAGAAAACCGCCACCTTGAAATACTCAATTCGGAAGATCAATAAATTGCTGTATAGATTACATTATGTCGTATTTGTTTTACTACATCAAGGAAGAGCTAAGCTATGACTCACGGGCCTGCCCGCTGGTGTCCAGCACCAGAGTCTAAACAGGGATAACCAATCTCTGCCCGGCAGGTTGAAGCTATCCCTGTTCACTTGAACTCACCCTTGAGCACATTCAGGATAGAAGTCGTGATCCCAAGACACCTCTCTCCTGAGTCTAGTTACAAACATCGGCGGCCTGGTTATCACCTCCAGCGTTCCCACCGTTTCCTTGTGCGCCCTGGTGATGTCTCACTTGGAGAGCACGCTTGTTGTTGCAAGCAGCATTGTTGCCGTTTCCATTGGCGTTTCCATTACCACCAGCGTCTGCACCGGCGTTTCCAGCCGCATTGCCGTTGCCGTTACCATTGTCATTGCCATTGGCGCCATTGTTTCCGTTCTGCGCATTGCCGTCTGAACCGTTGTTGTTATTGGCACCGTTTCCATTTGCGTCTCCGTTTGCGTTTCCATTGTTGTTGCCCGTTGCATCTCCAGCGTTACCATTCGCGTTATCGTTTCCATTGGCATTACCCCCGTTGGCGGCGTCTCCTCCGTTGTTTCCGGCATTGCCATTTGCATTGTCGTTACCGTTGTCGTTACCATTGCCGTTGTTATTACCATTGTTGTTTCCGTTTCCGTTTCCGGCGTTATTGTTGTTACCGTTGCCAGAATCCGGGGCCGCAGTAGCAGCAGCAGTTTCAGTAGCGATAGCAGTAGCTGCGTCGGTAGCCGCGTCGGTCTGAGTAGCCGTGGCTACATCAGTTGTGGTGTCGGTGGCAGCGTTGTTTCCGTTATTGCCCTGGTTCCCCTGGTTATTCTGACCGTCTTGGTTCTGCTGGTCACCTCCGTTCCCTTGGTTATTGTTTCCTTGACCTCCTTGGTTATCTTGATTGCCTTGGTTGTTTTGATTGTTGTTTCCTTGATCATTTTGACCACCTTGGTTGTTCTGGTTGTTGTTTCCTTGGTCGTTTTGGCCACCTTGGTTGTTCTGGTTGCCTCCGTTTCCCTGACCGCCTTGGTCTTGATTGCCTTGGTTACCTTGAGCCCCTTGGTTACCTTGAGCCCCTTGGTTTCCCTGGTGATGAGGCTTCCTGATGTTAGCCGAAAGCCCAGCTGGTCACAAAAAGCATACTTACGGATCGTGCTTCGATACTGCCAAGCATAGGTAGACCAGCTGCTGGTAGAGCAGCAGCAGCCATCAAGGCCTATCGTCGTTGTTAGACACATAGCTAGCGCCACGAATAGTAGAAGCATACCGCATATTTGCCAGATGAGGCTGACCGTAGGCCATTGCTGTTGGACAATGCCTGGGCTGTGAGAACACCGACAACCACGTTGGAAAAGTACATGGTGATTAATGAAATGTGATGGAAGATGAGGATAAAGAACGCTGGCCAGCAGTGAAGGAAAGTGCGGGTATTAAAGGAAAGGGACTGGCCCAGAATATTGATGAAATGGAGAGAAGGCTAGGGAGCTCTGCGTCAAGCTAAGCTGTTGAGTCTGATGGAAGGTGGATGAGTTGGATGATGAGAAGATAGACATTTGAGAGAAGAGTTCATGCTTCTTATAGGACTCATGTCGATTGGTAAGACGCAAATTTGTTCCATGTTCAAACTGACATTAAGATAGATCTGCGGCTGAAAGCTTAACCTAGCATTGTTGTTGAGACATCGAAGCTAAGAATAGGTCGTGCTGCGACCGCAGAAGTGTCAAGTTGCTCCGACTCGTCTTGACGATGCGCGGCAAAACCTGGGGTTTCTTGATACATTTTGTAAACTGTAGATCTCCTAAGGAGCTTCCACTAAGCGCTACGCGATGATAGCCCTGGCTGTAGTAACCAATAGTGACACAGGGATGATCGGAGAAACCCAAGAGCTCGGTCTGATCTGTGCCATTAGTGCGTGGAGGAGTATGACCTACTTGCAATGAACGATCAATACTACTCTACTGCTGACTGGAGAGTTTCGGTCAAGTTTCGCTGGTTTCACATGGCGGATTGTGGCTTGCAACAACCCCTGGAAGAACTGTTACAGTGTATGCTTCAGGTTCTTGACCGAAACACAACAGCCGTGTTACATAACTTCCCCACGATGTCGATCTTATTATAGCCTTAGCATCGCTTATTAAGTCAATTAAAGTTTGAGAGCGAGTTTCACATATTTGGTAAGCTGTCAATGAGACAAGTTTCATGCCCTTGCGCAAGGCCGCTTCACATTTTAGGTGACATGATACACATTTCTGTGGTTTTTTTCAATAAGCATCTGCCTAAACTCGTGCATCACTGATCGATCTGAAAATTCCTATATCAAAATTCCTACTTATTTGTATATCGCTAAGAATTTTAAAAATTCCTATCTGAAAGACATTGCAGGAAACAAAACATATTAGTAGAGTAAATAAGAGGACCTTCAATCGCCGGTAATGCTCATTAAATAATTACTCTTGTCGCTAACGGCATTGATCTTTTCAACCCATCTTCGTCCACAAATCATATCACCATCCCCTCCTCAGAAGCTCACAACAAGTCCGTCCAGCTATTTATATTCATCCAATCTTGATCCGATGTAAAGTTGCTGAACTGCTGCAATCCCTCACCACCAAGCAACCTATTCCAATCCGGAGGACTCTCCGGGACCATGACCTGCTCGCCTTGCAAACGCTGTGTAACAAGCGTCTCATATTCGTGGTGAAGCTCTTCAAATACGCTGTGCACAGCCTCCGCGTTCGGCCAGTGACGCGCGAGCATCATGGTAGACCTCAATAGGCGCGATAACCGCTCAAGTGCATTGATGGCTACCAGGAATGTCTGCGACGCGACGGCTGCGCGGATCTCACCGGCGAACTGGATTCCTGCTGCCGTAACGGCGCTGACGGATGTGAAGTGGCATTGGCGTAGCTCGTCGCGAGCTGTCAGTTTTTCGAGGGACGCGACGATGGCTTGCGCAGCTGCTGAGCAGATGGACTGACTGCTCGTCTCGTGCAAGTTTCGGTGAAGATGTAGTAAGAGCAGATTGTAGTGCATGCGAAGATGACATGTCCAGGAATCATCATCCTCAGCGACAGAGGAGATACCTGAGCGCAGTGACCACAGACCTAGACGAGCGTCTATCGATGTAACATCTATGAGCCGATCCCTTGCAGGTGCATTCAATGCAATAACGTCCAGACCGATATATGCCAAATCAACGAGGTGATTCAGGAAGTCAGGACTGGCTCCAGGAGAATCGTCGATTACCGTATCTGTACCTGGCGTATCAGTCATGTCCTCTTGGCGAATAGGCTGTTGATCAATATCCTCTGCACGAACTGCACATGGTCTTCCAGTTTCAAGCGCTGAGAAAACCTCACAGAAAAAAGCTGACCACCAACACCGTCGGTACTGAGCCATCTCTGCAGCCGGAAGTTGTGAACTCCTTCGGTGGGCACCGAGACCACAACCTATCCGGACTGCTATTCCAGACCAGTACCACGGGCCGCCAGCAACTGTATCTCCGTCTCCTATATGCCAAGTGAAAAGGGCTGCTGCTTGTAGAAGGTGCATTCTGTCGGATTCATGTCGCATATGGTATAACATGCTGGCTCGTCGGAAGAGAACGTTTTGTACTGCATGGCGATCGTTGGCGACGAGTGGATGAGAACAGGCGTGTGCACCAGCCATAAGAACCGATTGGAATAGTAATAGCGGCGGGGGATTATTAGGTGTGCGATATCGAGCGATGAATTCTGGCTTTGACACAATAGGTAGGAATGGGTGAATGTGATCAAAGTAGGCCTCCACCAAAGCATCGCGAACTTCTTGAGCTGGAAAAGAGGACACCTCTGTGACTAGATCTTGGGTCATTCCCCACGTACTTGGGGTAGGCTTCCATGACTTGACTTGTCGGATGGGAGGATATGGATAATGCAATGGCTTCCCACCTGCTATCCGATCACTCCCGGTGCTTCCATCGGCGGCAGACTCTTGGAACGATCCATGAGTGTCTGGACCAGTGGGAGCTGATAAGGGCCGTTGATCACCAAGAATAGATGAATAAGGCTGTCTAAAGGAGCGATGCAAGTCGACTAGATGGACTAGGTTTGATACAGCTGTGCCGACGTATGCGATACGGAAGCTCTTGGTAGAAGCGAAGACAGCCCAAGCGGCGGCACCGATGCCATGCTTAAAGAACCGGGCAAGACCTTCACGAGCTAGTTTTTCTTGTCCATCGGATACAGGTAATTCGCTTGATGATGGCTTGCCAGGTTGAGTCCGGGGCTGTGATGAGTTATGCTCGGGTCCGAGGAGTGAGAGGTTATTATCTCGGGGTTCAACGGCTCCGGGCTCCGGATCCGGGTGAGAGGGTCCTGGCGATCTACTTGGTGTATCGCCTTCAAAACCTCGTCTTGAAACAGTTGAGCCACGGCGAGCTGTGGCCCATTTTGCCGTTGATCTATTCGAGGATCAGCTGCTGTGGTCTATAAACTTGGATATTGTTTGAGTGCGGTCTCGGAGCCGTCATCAGTCACTTACCGACATTCGAACCCCGACTTTTCACAGACTGAGCAAGGGCCTGAAGGTCGGTCGACGATGTCGCAGCGAACTTTACGACGACGGCATAAATCACATGCTTTTCGCTGCTGGCGCCGTCGCCGATCCTGTTGCCCTTTTTGAGGCGTCGGTTCCATGGTAGGTTGATGTTACAGGGCTGGACAAGAGGAGAAACCGGAACCGGAACCGGTTTACCCCAGAGCGGAGAAGCGTGGGTAGCATCGGGATCTCGGCTCCAGCGAGATGACTAAGGCTCGAGAGCCGAAACGCCGGCAATTGTCGGGTATAACATTTCTATTTTTATCATTTCCCGCCGGCTGTGTAGGGTAGATAGCAGATGTCAACAGTTGACCATGTAAAGTCAGTCATGATGAAGTTAATTTAGCTGTTGACAGGCAAGTGGCCAATTAATTAAGCTCTGGGAGCCAAAATTTCGATCGGAGTTAAAGTGCTAGCATGTTACTTAGACTTTTTGGGAGAATCAGAATGATCGTTTTTGTATCCTATTTAAGGTGCGATGTTTTGTTCTAAATGGAGCAAATACCAACACTGAGTAAGTCGAGTCACGTGTAGATACTTCTCAACCAATCAAAAGTGAGTAAGCCACTATTGCCACACTGTCGCCATGATCAGCCACAGTTTCGGTCGGATAATCATGTCGCCGTCGAGCTCCAGATTGACGCGTTACGCGTTTTCAACACGATTGAAACAGGGCCTTGTCCACCCTTCCAACCGCGCAACACTAGCACACGATTACGCGACAGTCAATCTCGAGCAAGACAGCAAATATCAGTACACAGTTACCGGACACAGTACTTGGCATAGCATTCTGTTCCTGCATCTACTTATGCAAGTTCTCATACGACTCTCACATCGCTCCCTTTTCTTTCATACTGGGAGACGCGCCATTGTCCCCAGTCACAGCTTCGTGAGACTCGACAACCCGTCTCTTGCTAATAAGGAACTTGAAGAAAGCAAGGATATCTTTTCGACCTTCGATGATAGGCATGCTAAAAATAGACAAAGCTGCGAAGAATGCCCATAAGAACAAGACTACCACCCAGCCGGTGAAGAAGGATTTTGAGAAGACTAATATTGTTAGCTGGCTGCACAATAGACTTCTACAGCATATCTAACGGGCTCACTCACTGTATCCGCTGCCATACATAGGTATGGGCCATAGAATGAGGAACGCAAGACACAAAAAGATGGCGATTACTAGTGCCTTAGTTCTTGCCTTCCTCATATGAGAGTCGAAAGCCTGCTCTTCCGTGTTTTCGACTTGGACGGTCGGCCCTGTCGGTGCAATAGTAGCGCTCGCCTCAATCTGTGCCTCGATAGCACCTCTATCAGATTTGAGTTGTTTAAGCACCTCCCAATCGAAGTCGTCCGGTTTGATCAAAGTGATAAGAGGTGTCAATACCATTGGCCCACAAAGAGACATCATATTACCCGCGACGAGAGGTAGGGACTGGCTCGTACTGGCGATAGTCACCTCGCCACTATGAGTGTAAGCCGTGGTCAACCAGGCAATAATGGCAGCAGCAGAACTCAGCAAAGGTGCCATGACAACGGCAGCTTTGGACTGCTTTCTCCACATGATGGTACAAGCCATGGGGATAATAGCAGAGTCCACGAATATACCTATCGCGGTGATGAGGTAGTTGACGGAAAACCCTGCATGGTTGAACCCTACTGCGACGGCCGATACGAAGAGGCCGAATCCAACGACGGTGAAGTGTGAAACTCGAACTAGCTGATTGCTGGTTGCGTTTGGATTTTTGTAGGCTTTGTAAACGTCGTATGTTACAAGAGCGGTGACGGCAACGGTCTCAGACGACATCTAAAAAGTCGTGAGCCGTTAGTGTCCGAATTTCTTTGTCAGTATCCGAGCAGGGGCACTTACCGCAGCTGTGACAGCCATCAACACCATGATCATAACTGCTATCGCTCCTCCATTGCCCATAATTGCCATTGCGGCAAAGGGCATGGCCATACCCGTGGTGATTTGTTCCGGAGTCATTCTTTCGGGGTATGTTGGGAAGCTGGGCAAGTGTTCGGTAGCTGCAGCGGCGAGACCGAAGGTGGATGCGAGGACGAAAGGAATAGTGAACCAGCATAATCCACCGAATAGGTATCCTGGGAAAGTGGAGATGGGATCTGCCGCAATGGCTTTTTGGAAGCTGTGGGAATAAGAAGGATTAACGCCGGGTCCACTGAAGACATTCCACGGGAAGGAAAACATACAGTTGTGAGTCTACGGCGGCGGCAAAGCCAGCGCCGATGAAGACCAAGCCGATATAGCCACCATCTTGGCTCTTCATAGTCATGTAAGACCCATCCGCGTTACCTGCCACTGGATGAAGTCGGGCTGCTTCGGAGAGCAATTCGTACATACGCCCAGGGGACCCAATGGCATCCGAGTGTACGTAGGTAACAAAGAGGCATAGTAACATGATAGTGTAGATGATAATCGTATGGACCTAGTTTGGTAAGCAGCCCGTTTTGGGAAGCAGGAGCCGATTTATCAGACATACCCAGTCCATCAAGAATGTAGCCTTGATACCACCGAAAAGCGTATAGACCATAACACTGAGGGGTAGCAGGAAGCATGCAGCATCCCTGCTCATGCCTGTAAGGGTAGAGAACAGTGTTGAGCCACCGACGAGAAGGTTTACGCTGGTGAAAATCTGAAAGAACAAGGAGTAGCACATGAGAACAACATGAGCCAGACGACCGTATCGAGCTCGGACAACCTCGAGGAATGTATGGGCAAGGGGTGCTTTGCGCTTCAGTTCGATAGCGGCGACAGCAAAAAGAAATATCTGTACGGTAGCTCCAGCCCCGTACCAGAAAGGGCCGGACACGCCATATAGATACGCTTCTAAACACGTATCGTGAGTTAGACCACTTCTCCATGTGTAATTCAGGAATAGGGGGGTTAGTTGGGTTTACGAACCGGTGGTGGAACTCAACAAAGTCGCTGCCAAGGTCCATGAAGACACAACAGCAGAAGAGATCAGGCCGGTCTTTACGGAATGCTTTGCAGTCATGAACATTTCGGAAGTCTGAACTTCAGCCATGTAGCGCGCGAGAAGCACGGATACTGTCGACATGCAGATCGCAAAGGTGGCGCCGATGCCCAGGATTAGGCCGTAGCCAACTCCTGCCGGGAACACTGGTAAGTGCTCTGTGGAGGACATTGTAGTTGTTGAGAGTTCTCAAAAAGCGTTGTAGTAGATGCACAAGTGGGTGAACCAATTATTGAGATACTGTCAGCGGTTTGGAAATAGCAAATGGATTTATATCTAACTACCACATACAATATCACAATCACTTACACTGTTTCACCCCGCATTCTCCACCATGCCCGGCTGGGCGGATTGATAGCAGCGGGGGGGTAATCTACGAGCTCTGATTTGAGGGCGCTAAAGGCGGCCCTACTACAATCCTTACAGTTGAGATCGACTTGGTATCATGAATCGGTTGTTCGGTTCGCTTGAACTCAGGCCGGGAGAAACTCGGCCTTCTCATTATAAAACACGACAGGATCGTCTAAGTTTATCCAGGATGCCACCAGCTTGGACCTTGCTGTTAGCCTGTCACCAATCATCTCGTTATCAACTACGTCAATCCTATCTTCCATCAGAAACCATGGCCATGGGCAGTCGCTTAGAGATTAACTGTGATATGGGTGAGGGGTTTGGGCGCTGGAAGCTAGTAAGGATTACCACCATGTCGAGATTGTTGATGCTGACTGACGCGATACTAGGGTCCGGATGAAGAATTGATGGAACATGTTGACGTAGCCAACATTGCTTGTGGTTTCCATGCCGGAGACCATTCCATCATGGTGAAAACCGTCCGTCTTGCCAAGCAGCACAACGTTCGGGTCGGTGCCCATCCAGGAATGCCCGACCTTTTCGGTTTCGGTAGGAGACAAATGAACATACCACCTGACGACATGTATGCTCTTGTTCTATATCAGATCGGGGCCCTGGACGGTATCTTACGTGCCGAGGGCATGCGTCTCAATCATGTCAAGCCTCATGGAGAGATGTACTTTTACGTGCAAAGGGATCCCGATGTCTTGGAAGCCGTCTTACGCGCAGTCAAAGTCTTCGATGTACCCATATATGGCTTACCCACCAGCACGATGAAATCGGCCTGCCAACGCTTGGGAGTCAAGCTCATCCCGGAATTTTACCCCGACATCGACTATGATGAAGAAGGAAACCTTGTTCCTGTAATGAAATCTCAGCCCGCCACTCCGGAGCTTATATCTCGAAGGGTCACCATGTTTGGCCTCGATCACCAAGTCGTTACATCGGTGGGTACTACAGTAGAATTGGGGTGTGCGGACGAGTCATTTAGTGTTTGCATTCATTCCGATCTGCCGGGTGCATTGGAAAATGCCGCCGCAGCAAGGAAAGCTGTCGAAGCTGTGTATCAGAAGCAACAGCAAGGCGGGGGTTGACCTTAGATCAGACCTTAGTCTAATGAAATTATATGTTTGCCAGTCATAAGATGCTCGGCCGTTCGTCTCCACGTCGGTTCCCTGTTCTTAAGCAAAGTTTGCAACCTTGGACCAATTGTTCCGAGTCTTTTGTTCAACAATGATTGGTTCTACAAACAGACTAAACCTTGGAGAAGATACGCAATCCTATCTCGCTTAAGGTGGAAATAAATACATATTTGATCGGTTATCTTGTCCCGTATGATAACGGCCGCTTGGAAGTTCACATTTGCTAGGCTCTGGCTGCTTATCATACGGCTCCACTTTCCCCGGAGTGACTGCTGTAGACTAATGCACGGCGCTATTGGCGGCGATTGCCAATTGCCAAAAGTGGCTAAAACCTGGGGTTTGCGATCAACACCTGCATATCGAAGTAGGTGATTTGGTAGCCACTCAAATCAACATCCCAAGGGTGTCTATAAATGTTCAGGGTTACTTGAGTCCGTAAGACTCGGCATTTATGGTAACAAACCAACCAAGAATCATCCTAGTCTCTCAGTCCACTACCTTCTACTACCATTATGTTACGACTTCGTCGAGTTCTCATTGCCAATCGAGGCGAGATAGCGTTGCGATGTATTCGTGCCTGCCAGAAGCTTTCTCTCACAAGCGTTGCCCTGTTTACACCAGCTGATGCAGCCTCTTTGCATAGACGTACCGCCGATGAGAGCATTCTACTTGACGATGAAGGGCCTAGTGCATACACTGACGTGTGAGTTTAGACAAGAATCTCAATAAAGGTCTTGTTTATCGAAAGTTACTATTACTAACGCCTCCCTAGTGATGCGATCCTTGAAATCTGTCTCAAGTCCAGGATTGACGCTGTCTTCCCTGGGTACGGCTTCCTGAGTGAGAACGTAGAGTTTTCTCGGCGAGTCGAGGAGGCTGGAATAGTATTCGTAGGTCCTAGTGCAGATTCCATCCAATCCATGGGACTGAAGCATACGGCACGGGACTTGGCCATCACTGCCGGCGTGCCAGTCATTCCCGGCTCTGGATTATTGACTGGACCCCAAGCTGCCCTGGAAGCCGCACGAGCAATGGGATTTCCGGTTCGTTGTCTTCTTATAAGTTGAGATGATCTGTTACGCTAAACATAAATAGGTAATGCTAAAAGCCTCAGGAGGGGGTGGAGGAATAGGCCAGCAGATATGCTACGATGAGAACGAGATCTCGTCTGCATTCGAAAGTGTAGAAGGACGGTCAAGGCAGCTGTTCCAGGACTCCGGTGTCTTCCTCGAACGGTACTATCCTTCTAGCCATCATATAGAAGTTCAGGTATGTCTGATTATATTCCCTAAGGGTCTAGAGTTGCTTGCTAACAGACAGGTAGGTTTTCGGCAATGGGTCTCAAGTCATACATTTTGGCGAGAGGGAGTGCAGCATCCAACGACGCCATCAGAAGGTATCTTATCTCTCTCAGATATGTCTAGTTCAACACGCCAATCCGGCTCACTGATTCTAGGTCATCGAAGAGAGTCCTAGCCCGTACCTCTCAAACCGACCTCAATTGCTCGAACGGTTGACTTCTTGTGCCGTTTCACTGGGAAACTCGATCAACTACAAGTCCGCCGGCACTGTCGAATTCTTGGTTGATGACGAGAGCGGCGAATTCTTCTTCTTGGAAATGAATACTCGCTTACAGGTAGAGCATGGTATAACCGAAATGTGTTACGGGGTCGACATTGTGTCTTTGATGTTAAGACAAGCTGACTATGAACTCGCGAGCCAAAACGGCATCCTATCGCAAGAGCTACAAGAGCTACAGTCTATTTCCCCGCAGGGTGCTGCAATTGAAGCTAGGATCTGTTGTGAAGATCCAGCCAACAACTTCTTGCCAACATCCGGCGTCGTTCAAGAGCTCGCCTGGTCTGACGATGAGAATATTCGGATTGATACATGGATTCAGGCGGGAACTTCAGTCAGTCCATACTTTGGTATGTCATCTGTCCCTCTAAAGATGTTTCTCTGACCATCTCATCTATAGACTCCTTGTTGGCTAAGATCATGGTGCATCGGGACACTCGAGATCAGGCAATCGCAGCGATGGACAACGCTATCTCAAGCTCCAGAATAGGAGGAGTGACCACTAATCTGATGCTGGTCAAATCTATCATCACATCAAAAGGTAATTCCGTTCATTCTTTCTCGCAGCTGCCTCCTAGTACTGACTTGATAGTAGAGTTTCGAAGCGGTATCACCCTCACTACCTTCTTGGATGATGTATTCGAATATCGTCCGCTGGGAATGCGAATCGAGGACCCGGGCGCTTTAACCACCGTACAACAATCCGGTGGGCGGAATGCCAAGGGCTACGGCATACCACCGAGTGGTCCCCTAGACGATCTGTCTGCAACAAGTATGAGCAGTCCCCTGCACATGAACGAGACCAGTCTATGGCATCGGCATAGTACGTAAGAGACGGCCCTGACATTTCTTTAGTCGCCAACCTTCTTGTTGGGAATCCTGACAACACCGAATGTCTGGAAGTAACCACAAAAGGTCCTATCATCTTTTTCCATACTTCCGCTGTGTTCGCAGTGACTGGTGCCACTTATCCTATTGAGGTAGAGTCTCAGCCTCAGCCAATGTGGTCCAGCTTTGTTGTGCAGTCAAACCAGGCACTAAAGATTGGTGCCTATGGGGTTCCCGGAGCGAGATGCTACATTGCTATCAGAGGCGGCTTACCACGAGTGTAAGTTCAGAAGTCTCCATTCTGCAACTTTGCGAAGGCTCATATTACTTAGGCCCACTTGGCTTGGTTCGAAGTCTACAACACCAAGTCTCAACCTTGGTGGTATCCAGGTAAAGTTCTACTCTCGCTATTGTTTCATGATGACGTCTAACTATCCTCACAGGGTCGTCCGCTACGTCAAGGAGATTTCATTGACCTGATAGCGCTCCAAGACATCGCTTCATTCGTGCCAATGCACCTGCCTTCATCCCTGATCCCGGACCTTCAAGTCGACAAAATACATGTGATGCATGGGCCCCATGACACAGATGACTTCATCACAGCTTCTGGTCGCGAGACCATCTACTCATCTACCTGGAAGATAGGTCATAACAGCAGCAGAACCGGTATCCGACTGATCGGGCCCAAAGTTGAGTGGTCTAGGCCAGATGGTGGAAGAGCCGGAGGTGCACACCCAAGTAACGTTGTGGATTACCCATACCCATCTCCAGGTGGTATCAACTGGACAGGTGATGATCCAGTCATATTTCCAAGTGACGGCCCTGGCTTCGGCGGTTTTCTTTGTTCGTCGACCGTTGTAAGTGCTGAGCTATGGAAGCTTGGTCAACTCAAGCCCGGGGATGAAGTCAAGTTCACTCCGATCTCATACAATGCTGCGCGTAACTTGGCTTCAGAAAAGCTTCGATATCTCAGTGTTGTTAGGGATTTCACTTTAAGAGGCGGATATAGTGGTCAGAATCTAGAGGCAAAAGTCACAGACCATCTCGACTTCACCTCGGACGCAAACCTACTGTCAATTGCCGAGACCAAGACTCACCCTCGTCTCACATTGCGCCAGGTACCTTCCCAGTCCCGCAATCCATGATGACAAACTTACTAACATTAAGTAGGGCGGCGATCGATTTGTGCTGATCGACATAGGATCCCAAGAGGCCAGTCTATTCACATCTGTATGGGCGAATCTGCTTGCCAGAAAACTCGAAGATCTTGTAAAGCCATGCGGATATGTGCACATCAACATCAGCTGTATGTATTCGTTTATCGATATCCTTGACTTCTATTAAACCTAAACAGCTGTTATGGTCGAATTCGACCCCGACCAGGTGTCGCAGTCTACGATCATTGAATATGTCGAATCCGCTTGGAACGCGCTAGAAATGGACGACAAGGTTATTTCCTGTCGGCGGCTTATCCTTCCCATCGTCTTCGATCACCCGTCCATACAGGAAGCCGAGCAGAGGTACATGACGCTACAGCGTGAAAAGGCGGTCTATTTGCCAGACAACGTCTCATACCTACAGCGCAACAATGCACTTCCTAAACGTGAGACGGTATTTGACATTCTTCGAAAGACACGCTTTCTGGCCGTCGCTGTGGGTTTCATGATCGGCCTGCCTCTACTGCTACCTCTGGATCCTAGCGCACGACTTACCGCTCAGAAGTATAATCCCACACGTATTTCAACGCCTCCAGGGACGGTCGGCTTTGGCGGAGCTCTGTTCTGCATTTATTCTGCCAACCAACCAGGCGGTTATATGATGGCGGCAAGGTCACTGCCAGTATGGGATACTTACGCGCTTCGCGACGGATTTGGACATGGTAAGCCATGGCTATGTCGGCCTTTCGATCTTATGGAATTCGAAGAGGTAGATATCGAAACATACGACAAGATCTACAAAGATTTCGAGAACGGCACGTATAAGTTACGTATCAAGGATGCAGTATTCGATGCGAAGCATGAGCTCGAAAAAGAACATGAAGCGGCAAACTTGCCACAAAACCAAGAGTTTCGTCGCAAACAACATCTTGCGTCTCAGGAAATGCGACTTCGCGAGCTAGAGCTCTATGCGGAATGGCAGAAGAGCTGTGCTAGTGCAGCCAAGGTCAATGGTGTCAGTCCTGAGGTGGATGACAGTAAGATAGTTCGTTCACCGCATACTGGTAAGGTCTGGAAGATTGTGGTCAAACCTGGCGATGTGATACGAACTGGGCAGACATTGGCTGTGTTAGAATCGATGAAGATGGAAATTCCTGTCGTTGCAGATGTATCTCACGATGGGTCGAAGGTCGAGGATGTTGTGGCTAATGTTAGTTCATTGCTTTCAACTGGTGATCCTTTATTTGTTTTAGATTAAATGATGACATAGAATTGGATTTGAACTGAACAGTCAAAATACTAAGTTAAGCCCTAGGGAAGCGGATCTGCGGAAAGATAAAGACATGGTCACAACTAAAACCATAAAGCCCCCCAGACCGCTTCCGTAGCTTCTTACCCTATAAAAACATAGGGATCGGTAACATTAGAACGATAAAGGCAATGTCTGCCAATAGGATAACGGCATTTTGTTTACCTATACTGCCTCATCTAATCATGTGACGATCTTGTAATGGCCAGACCATATCAGTGCTATCTTATATATTCCTGATACTAAGTAAGCAGGAATTCGGCTATCGAGTCTAGAACTATCGAGGAGTCTGTAGGACCCAAGTTTCTATCCAGTGCATCACGCGTTTCTTCCGAAGTTAGCTCCCCATGGCTGCTCATTACTTCAATCACTTTTTTCATTGTCAAAGCATCAAACTCAGGATGACCTTGTATCGACCAGAGCTTTGCGGGAATATAGAAGCCTTGCAAGGCACAGAAATCCGTTGAGCCGATGTTCACCGCCCCTTCCGGTAGATCCACCACCATGTCGGAATGCATCATGTTTAACGACTAGTATTGAGATATGTGTAAGTAGTCCACTGGTAGATGCGAATAAAAGACGTGGAAGTTAACTGATGGACGATTTGCTCACAATTTGGTCCTTGTTTCGAAAGATCTTTCTTCCCTCTGCAGAAAGCTTGACCTTTGTCGTAGAGGTTGCAAACCCTTGATCAGAGCGACGCACTCTGGCACCCATCACCTTACCAAGAATCTGGTGGCCAAAACAAAGTCCGACCAATTTGATAGGGTTGTCTTTGCTCAAGATATCACTGAGAAATTCCAGTAGCTGTCGAACCCAAGGCGCATCACTGTTCGCAGAAGTTGCTGTTACATCACCGTGTTAGCGTCTCTGCGGTAAGGTTATATTTCAAGTAAATGAGAGAAAGAGATGGGATTGAGAACGAGTCTATTACCTGATCCAGATATGAGGATGGCGTCCACTTCTGGTGGAGGGTACTTCTTTTCAACTTCAACATCATAAATGCTGATGTCGACTTTATCGCTCAACGCCGAATGACTTTTTAACCAACTTTCAATAAGCCCGCCGTAGCCTCCATGTTGACTGCGATCCGGGTCTAGGGATTGCTCGCATTCTAATATTGCGAGACGCAGTCCAGGGGTCGACATTTTCGCGTTTCTTATACCAGGAAAGATAAAGTTGAAATTCAAATAGCAATTAAAGTTCTTGCAGGTGCAAGTCTTATGCCTTAAGACCTCAGCTTACGCAAGAATTTGCAACGCTAGAAATCACGTTAGAGGGGTGACTGGGTCTTATCAGAATGTGACCTTCCATTTCAGGGATGTTCTGATCATTATTTCTCCGGGATCTGAGGAAAAGCCATCGTCTTTTCAAAACGTTCAAATTGGAACGCCGGCAAATCATCAAAAGTCAAGAATCCGGCATGATGACAATGCTGGGAACTTCCGTCTTAGTAGATGGAATCCTCCACGTGCTATTAGACATATTCAGATCTGTCGTGCGTAGGCCTCTCTGTCTTTTGACACATGGTAGGAATGGTGGCAATTATGTACGAACGAATGATTCTTAGTCATCGAAGGAAAAATGTTAGCAATAATGGCGCTGCATCTATCTGTTAAGAATACGAATTGTAGTCTAGACCGATCTCCTCCATAGTGGCAATATGCTTATGATGGGGGTCTCACGCTGGAGCAGTAAAGTTTTCCAAGGTTTTTTTGTAGGAATCAGGAAGCGTCTCCTGGCTAGCAATCATGAAATCTCGAAATTACTGAGGGTAAGTCTCCAGGGTGTCTATACAAAGCCAGGTTAGTGCTTATGATGTCAGAGGATGATGCTAGAGGATGATGTGAGTCTTACTCATATGTGCATCCGTGGAGGCGACTGGTATACAAAGCGTCATCAGTATACAGAAAACATGTTGCGACGGCGACTTGGGTATCCATCTCATCAGGAAAGGTTTGGATCGTGTGAGCAGGAATGTACCTGTGGAGAGATTAGCAGGTTTGAGATTGTGCGCTCCCGAAATTGTGTAGTTGCTACCTCAGCTTTACACAGCATTAGTGTCAAGAATTACCAGCGACTATGCTGCTTTACTTACTGGTTACTGTCCACATTACCGAGCCCCAGCATGCTGCAGAGACACAACCCTAAGTCAATATCCGAAATAACTTTCCAAATACTTCCCCAAGTCATGAGCAAATACTCACATAGATTATTATAGCGGAATTGCTCCTTAGGCTGTTTAACCTGATACTCCTCCAGGGGTCTAGCTGGCCAACCAGCTGACCACACACATAAGGCCTGCCATCAAGAACGAACCACCCAGGAGCATCGGACGTCTTCCTAACTTATCAGATAGATAGAACGCAAGGAGGCGACCGCAGAAATTGCAGCACATCTTGACACAGGCGATAGGCTGTGGCTCAGCCACGACGAAATGACGTAGGAATATGACAGATTACAACTGGAGGAATGAGTTACCTTGAGCTTGTTGAAGACACTGCACTCCCATGGCTATACAAGTCCGGTGTAGGTTAGACCCCTTGAAGCAGTCGACATAGGTGCTGGCACCATGATTCTCCTCTTCTTGCTACATAGACATCTCCATAAGGTTGAGTCCTGAGACTACAGTCTCCTCACTCGCTGCGTCCTGACATGTATATGCCAGGGTCTCGAGGGCATCTTCTCCCCGTCGCTTCTGGAGAAGCCAGTGAGGTGATTCGGTGATGAACCATACAGCTCCAAGAAGCATCAGAGGCGGGCTAAGTTGCACGATAATAGCTTCTCGGAGTTAGAAGGCTCTATAATAGCGACTCACAAGTAAAGCATCTGAAGGGGATTGTGAGTCAACCGGGAACTAGTCAATTGAATATTACAGAAGAGGTATTTTCCTTTTAAGTAGAAATTAACGAAAGTGTCCGAAGGGAAGCTATGGTTACAAAGTGTCTGGTCAAGCTCAGTGTTTTGCCCCTTTGAGTCTAGTATCAAACGCACTTACAGTGAGTCCCTGAGCGGTGCCGTCCGGAGAAAGATCAATCACGAACTCATCAACGGATACTCCTCCGTACGTTACAGAGTCCACACCAAACCAGGGAGCACAGTATGAGCTAGACGGCGCACCATAATCAAGGATTTCGTAGACCGCTCGCCAACTCTCACGGCTATCCTTTCCCTTTCCTCGCTCCTGTAGACCTGTTGGGTATAACCTCATGCTGACGTTTCCCGGTCCAGTCTGTAACCCGGTGACCAGAAAACGTACCCAGTCAAACATGTCGCGTTCCTTGAAAAACCAGGATGTGACGGCAAGTCCTGGTAGATTCTTTTGCACTACTATAGTCATGTTGCTCTTCCTGTCGCCGTAGATCCCACTGTAAGTCGGGTTTGCTTGACGTTTTGCGGCCTGCTCCATGGATGCCACCAGCTCTGAAGCCACTTCACCTGTGACTGCGTTGAAGAGTTCTGAAACATCGCTTCCTGCAGCCAGAACAGTCATTCCAATGCCCCAATCAGGCATTAGTGACACTAGACTTTTATACATCCCCAAATCTCCTCCCTTTGTGTATATCCAGTTCGATCGTTTAGTGGTGGACGGGGCGCGGGCAATCTCCCAAGGTGCACCCACTGCGAGGTTCGGATCAGCAGTAAAAGTCAGAGGCTTCATCCAACGGCGGGTTTGAGATGGTGACAGCATCTCATTGGATAAGATTGACTGTCCAATTCTACGCAAGTCTGCAATGGAAGAGTAAATACTCCCGGCTGGACCTGCATCACCCATTTCAACATCGTACGAAGAGTCGCTCGGAGTATCGGGTATGACGGAAAAGTCGTCGTTAGCTGGCTTGGAATAGGTTGTGGAGTTCAGGCGAAGAGGCTTGATGAGTCGACGGGACAGAATGTCTGGATATTTAGACCTCGTTATGTTTTCAAGTGCATATCCCATGAGTTGATAACCGATATTAGAATATATAGGTGTCTCAAAGGGGGCTTCGACTGGGTAGTGCATCTTGATGGCATTGAAAATCTCTAGGAATAGCTGTCAGTATTGCTTACCGCGAAGATTTTAACGGAGACCGAATTTGATTACATACCTGAACGATTGCAGGGATACTGTACAGTTTTCCCGCAATACGCGACGTCAACTGGTGGGACTGGCGGAAATCCGAGACGAGCGAGCTCGCGGTCTGATGATGGAGGGTTTGGAAAGTCTCGCGGTATACCAGCCATGTGTGAAGCGAGCGCGCCGATAGTCACTGCATTCCAGTCCACATTTCGAAGGGCATTTTCTTTGTCTGTGGACATGGCTGCCAGCTCCGGCACGTAACGAGTGATTGGCTCGTTGAACGACACATCTCTAACCTCAAGAAGGTAAAGGTAGGCCGTTAGAAGCTTCGACACGCTGCCAATCTGATGGATCGATGTATCATTGACGATGCGAGTGCCGTACTTATGGTGCTTCAAAGCTTGTGCCGTATGGTGAAAGTTCGCCGGCGGTCTCTGGTCCTTCGCCGAGTAGATATCGATGGAAAAGGATGTATTCTGAAGGTCAACACCAAGGTTGCGTGCCCAACTGGGTACACCTGGATGCAAGACCTTCAAGATATCGGACACAGTATTCCTGAGACTGGCGTCTGCTGTTGGTATGGGTAGGTCTGGCCCAAACAAGGGACAAGGGCTCGAAGCTCTCGCGGTAGCGAGGTTATAGAGAAATGCCAATATGGCTGTGCCGAAGATTTTGACGCGCATATTTGACTATCTTGAGTCAATGATGGTTGTATATAAATGTTGCTTTGATGACAGACCGGGCGGAGAGTAATCTTGGTATTTATAGGAAAGCTCCCACTGGGTTCCGATCAGCCACTACTTGATATCTTCATTTCGGCAATTATTATGCTATTTTGGACGAGATCAAGACGGCTGAGTGTTGCATATGGTAGTAGCCTCAGCTTTTCCATCGATTATACGCCGCCGACCTCCGCATCTTGCCCGATATCCGATCTGAAACCACCGCTTTATGTCCGTCAATCTGCCGCCGCCATAACTGTACGCAGGACCTCGGCCATTCCTGTTTTAGGCAGACCAAATCTTGTTCGTGGGAGGTTTGGGGATTATTTGATGCCTTATACGAAGTTCCAGCCCATCACTAGCGGCTTCACTGACTGTTCACGCTCCCCAAGTTTGATAATGGTCGGGCATTTGGTGGATATTAGTCGGATAATGCGTCCTAACCTCCCTGGACTTTCTTAGCTTATTCTTGTGGCTTAAATCTTTTATCTCACATTATATTTCTCTTTTTTAATTATTCTTTCATCTATCATTATACTCTCTCGCCATTTAGTACGCCCAAGAAATTCCTTTCCGAACCAAGCTTCACGTTACATCGTGTCGAACACAACCACAGGTCCGTCAATTGGATTGATAGACTTCTCTCCACAACTCGCCCCAAATGCCATCTTCCTTACCTTTTACACCATCTTTCTACCTCTCCATTTATGTATGGCTTATCGTTTCTGGAGATATTATGGGTATTCGATTGGGATGATTTGCGGTATCCTACTAGAATTTCTGGGATATATCGCCAAGGTTCAAATGTCTCATGACCACAGAAACAAGAACGGCTACATCATGTAAGCTTCGGTGGAACGCCCTTTTCGATTCATTCCCTAATCTAAGTTCTGTGCAGGTATATCATCGGTCTTACATTAGGCCCGACATTTCTGTCCTCCGCCCTATACCTCAATATTAGTACGCTGCAGCGGCATTATCAATCCTCTCAGTTCAAGTTCATTGGCCCTCGACTCCTTACGAGTGTCCTTATCTTTGGAGATTTCATCTGCCTTTCTTTCATCGGATGTGGTGGCTCTCTTGCGGCTATATATGCGGATAACCCCATTGGAGTAGATCTCATGGTCGCCGGCCTGGCTGTCCAGGTTCTATTTACCGCGCTATTTTGTCTTGCCCTTTGGGTGATCTGTCAAAGGGTTTGGTTCAAGATCCGCTTACAGAAGAGGCACCCATATGTAATAGGTATGTTAGATCTTGTGTCATGCGATTCGTGGGACTGATGAATGGAAGGCCTTGTCATAGCAGCAGTATGCCTCTTCGTTCGATCATGTTGGCGTTGTGCGGAGCTGAGTGGGGGATTCAATGGTCCTCTCGCATCTATGGAAGGGCTATTCTTTGCCCTGGATAGCGTCCCGATGGTCGTCATGACAGTTGCTCTCACCGCTGTCCACCCCGAGCTATGGTTTAAAGATAGTGAGTCTGGGTCTGAGCGACACGCTAATGCGCGGGGGTATACCATGTCGTATGTGCAAGCGAAAGGTTAAGAAATGGCCTTATCGATCGGTAGATCTACAACTCAGTTCTGTAAAATGACAGAGGATATAGAAAGCTTTTACTTACGTACTTCCATATCATTTAGGTTATGAAGGAAGTGGTGAGAAGAGTACCAGGAGGTGTATCGTTTGAGGGGCATCAGCATACTGCCTGTGTTGTATATCCAAGGGCAAAGCTATATGACAAAAATGTAATTCAAGCATTATCGATATCTTGTGTAATTTGTTTCAAAGAGAAGATTTGCTTGTCCAGTTGCCCCAACATGGCCAGAGTGTCCTGATGTGACCTGGCTGTTTCTACCGCATCTCGCAATGTTACTGCCCCGTTCATTAAGTTCTCTGCCGCTTTCATAAGATTCCCCTTTGTACGAGTTTGATCACCCTGAGTCTCAGTACCGGCAAGGCGTATCGGCATATCACCGCTCAGCAGCCTCTGTCCACGTTCGCTCAGCCAATAACAAGTGCCAGCACAGATATTGCGTAGGACGCTGGGTACCAGATCGATCAAGGAATATCCGGTATCCTCTGTGGAGGTACTCCGGTGTATTTTTTGTGACTGTAACCGCGGGAGAATGTCTATGATGCGCTTCGTCGTTTTCAAGGTTTCGTATTCAATGAGGTGATTTAACATCATCCCTTCCAACGACGTGAGCTGCCGTATCCCGCATTTTGATGCGCAAGCTTCAATCTGGAGATAGCAGTTGTGCTCAAGAAAAAGGAGGACAGATGGTTGTAGCGTATACGATTTAGATGATTCCAAACTTTTCTCTTTCGTTTTGAAACTCTGCAAGTGAAATGGCAAGGTCCTTCGCCACTCCGCCAGCTGGCTGTACAAGTTCACCACCTCATGATGGAGGGTAGACTCAATCTCGACCTTGGAGCTTGAAAGCACCTGCTGTATCCTTCTTGCAATGATAGCCAAGGAAAGTATGCAATCGAGATATGTTCTCTCCTCATGTTCTGGCTTTTCAGGGAGGTCGGCTCGGTTGTCCCTGATACGAGATGGCATCTTTTGGTCAAGAGTACGGAATGCATCCGTACCGTACACATGCCAGAACAGCAGTCTCCTGCGATCTTCCGCTCCATGTAGGGGCTCAGAGGATCCATCTGGCAGATATGCCTGACCCAAGATCTGATATTGTATTGTCATGAGAACCAGGCTGTCATGAGTTAAGAAAAGATTGCCGAGTTGAGAATGAAGTGAAGTGGTGGTGTTTCCAGCAGTACTGTATGGAAACTCAATCATGAGAGCCAAGGCCTCAAGGTCATCCAACCTGATAGACTGATCGTTCTCTGCAGCCAATCGTGCGTGCAGAAACTGTTCTCTGAACTGACTTGCCAGCTGTTGCTGCACGACCCATTTCTGAGTTGTTGAAGTAAAAGGACACCCTCTACATGCAACAGCATACACCAATGAAGCGCTGGCTCTATGGCTCTTATAATCGGCCATGAATGCCTCCCGGGACAGTATGGGTAAAGCGAGCGATGCCAAGTCGAAGTAGGCTTCGATAGCTGTATTCAGAATGCTGGGACCGAATTCGGAAATTGGGTAGGGGCTCAGATAGCTTTCAACCTCTTCACTTGCCTCCCTTTGAGAAATGCCTGACATGGTGTCAAAGTCGTAGTTTTGGGTAAAAATACTTTCGAGAAATGAGATACTGTCGGTCCCTAGCTCCCGGCCCATATCTTGCCATGCGAAATCCGCCGTCGTATCTTGTACGTCTTGTAAAAGTGGTGGCGCATGATTCGACCCGGAATCTGTGGCTGGGGTAGACAGAGGAGGGGAGCTGATGTCGTCCCCAATAACAATGGTGTCTGTCGGGGTGGTTGGAGGCTGCCTGTTATCACTCATCACTTGTCCACTGTCGGGGCCGGATCCAACCGTTCTACTGATAGAATGAGCAGTAGAACTTACGTTCCGTCTATTATGCCTTCCAGTGCTACTCGACTCGGCAACGCAGGGCAATTTTCGCAGTTCGCAGTGTGAACACTGGCTATGACCCTTAGCCCTCCGAGAGGGCCGATCGCATCTGACCTTGCGCCGAAAGCAAAAGTCACAAGATTGTCGTTTTAGACCTCGCTTCAAGTACATTATGCACAGAGACCGTGAGGCGGTACTCAAATGATGGGTGATGTGTGGGAGAAAAGCTGGGAGTCTGCTGGGAGGCGAAGGGAGATGATCGGGACATAAGCGGACATGTGTGGGCCGTTTTAGGCTTGGGTCTAACCAGTATCAGCTAGTAGGGCCATAAGAACGCTAATTTCGGGCCTCGGGCCGGACTTCCACGGGACAAGAGCAAGAGTGGGTGTTGCGTATGGTTCTAGGGATAATGGGGAACTCAACGGATAAATTGTGGCGGCTACTATACTGCTTATAATAAAACTATATTCAAACTATTATACTATGAACCTTTTGTATCTATAACTTATAATCTCTTTTTTGAACCTTATAAACCTCTTTACCAGAGACGTCGAGATCCCCAAAGCGGTTTCTGGTATATAACCCGATTAAACTGGCAATAAAACAGGGGTACAATGTTAAGTCGCATAGCCGTCGAGCCGACTATGCGAACCGATCAATGCAAGTTTAAAGGTCCGAATTCTAGGCAGCTACTTATCCGGAAAGGCAGGTACTTGATAGATCCTTGTCAGGGCTTGCAAGGGTAGGGTCTATGTGCGGGTCGGATGCTATTATACATATGCACGGGGACAAGTTGCAAGTCGCCACTCCGTACGTAGTAGAAATCAGGTAAAGTCTTTGTGTCCAATAGAGCTAAAAGTTGCGGGATCCATGCAGGGACTTCCGAAAGACAAATAATGCACCAGCTATGGCGGTGGCGTGTTTACATGCCGTACGAGTTGCGAGAATTGGAAATAAACATATTGCATATACTAGATCGCTATGAACTGATGACTTTGTTAGAAATGAATTTACCCTCTACGACAATTCTTCTTAATTGGGAGGTACCCGTAGCTGGACTTCGCAAGTCGGAGTGTCTCAATAGATGGGTATTCTATGACTCTAGCCTCTTATAGAAATGAAGAGAGAAGCCGCCAGCCTCGGTACAGTATTAAACCACAATTGTATCTGCCGATCCTTGCGACCTGCAAGGGGCAATCTGCTATCAGGCTATCATAATAGCCGACTTCTTATCCATGTTGCAGTAGTAACAAATGGCTCGACCCATACACTAGCCACATGTCGCAGTAGTTGACCTGTCCTCGGGGTGAACAAAACACCAGACGTGACACTAAACCCATACCATAGTATCTTAATCAGAATTAATTCTTAATAAAATCAATTATCATCAGATCTGGATGAAATCAAGACCATTATAAACGCTGAAACTTATTCTGATAGTTGACCTGCTTTTTACTATTTGTAGTATTATGAAAAACGATTAGGCGTTGATTAAATCAGGGCATCGAGTGAGTCTCGTTTCCGGTATCTTATTTCCCGTCCTAACCTGAGTTGGAGAATAAATTCTAATGGCATTTCATTGGCGAGACATTGAATGAGAATCGAAAGGTACGGGCCGTCTGATATCCCTGCAACCTGTCTCCATTCTTGTGTCCCCACTAGCATGGAAGAATTTGCAACAAAAAACGACTCTGGAATAGGTGGAAGATCAACGGATTTTTGTGCAAACAATTTCCGCGTTCTTCCCGGCCTTGTGGATTGTCAAGTGCTCGCTAATAACCGAGGTCTAGGCCCAGGCCTTTCGTTTATGAAAATGTATGGTAGTGAATCCTTCGCGTGAGTTCGCTTGATAGCAGACCATGATAGGGAAACCGTATGATAGTGATCCTTTGCGAGAATCGATGGCCATATAACAACAGTTCGTCGAAGCTGGTATCACCGGTCCCTTCCAACTCATTCAAGTCGTCTCATCAATTTTTCACGATGCGTCTGGCTCTCTTATCACTCGGGCTGTCAGCCATACTGACGGCTGCAGAGCCTGTCAAGAGGGCTTCGTCAAAGCTTGTGTTATCTCATTACATGGTTCGTCCCTATCACCAATCGCACGTCTTTTGATGCTAACTTAATCTAGCTCGGCGATATCACCGAGGAGCATGCTCATAAAGATATCGATGATGCTATCGCAATGGGGTATGTTTCCGAGTGAAGCACGTGGATCGTGAAGCTGACACCTTGGTTCTCTCAGAATTGATGGCTTTGTGCTAAATGTCGGCTATCCGAAGCTTGACTGGGTGTCAAAGACCCTTGGTCATTTGTATGGTTATGCCGACTATCGTGGCAACTTCAAGCTTGCTCTTTCTCTCGATCTCTATGCCACAGGCGCTTACTGCTATGATTTGAAGCAAAAAGGCGAATGTGATGGAGACTGTGACGATTGTGGAGGTGTAAGTACCACAGAACGAATCGTCAAAAGCCCTGGCTAACTCAACATTATAGCCCAAGGAATATGATGACATTCTGAAGGGGTTTCTCGGACGTGATTCGTACCTCCTCTACGGTCCAAAGGACTTACCTTTTATTACTAGTGAGTCCCTCCGCACACCGGTCTTAACTTCTCGTGCGGCACAAACACTGACATATAATGTAGCCTTCAGCACCGGTGGCAAAACTGACAAGGACATCAAGGCTTGGAAAGAATCTTTCGCTAACAAGATGTACTTTATGCCCGGCATTGATGATACCCCTGGATTTTGGGAAAGTCACCCAGCCTGGTGGGACTACTGGGAAGATTTGATCGACGGAGCTAGCGTTTGGGAATCAGCTTGGCCCGAGGTCCACGGCACCAACGAGGGAGACATGTCAAGGGATCTCAAGGTCATGAAGCCGCTCCAAAAGGCGGGCAAGGGATACATGATCGCTGTCAGCTTGCTTCAATATAAGAACTCGGTAAGTTTGTGCATGTTAGCTACTTTGATGGAGATTGACTGACCTGCAACCTCTCAGTATGGCGCAAACCTCTACCGTCGCGGAGAGATGAATCTTATTAAACGCATGCAAAATATTCTCACTATGGACCCTCAGCCCGACATCGTCCAGTTGCTCACCTGGGTAGGCCTCTGCTAAGATAAGAAGTTATTCATCCACATGACTTTGAGCTGACCTTTTTAGAATGACGGTCCTGAAAGTCACCACTTTGGCAACATCTGGCCTGAGCAGAACACAGATAAACAGCCCAACCAGTATGCCAGTCCCAAAGGCTCGGACCATACTGGCTTTCAGCCTCTCTTCTCGGCTTTCATCCAAGCATGGAAAAATGGCGGCGGTATGGTCCCTGCAACTCTCTCAAAGAGATCTAGCGGCCTGGAACCTCGCGCCGAATCTATTCCCCAAGGTGCCATATGGCACAAGTCCATCTTTCAGTCTACCACATGCCCTGGAGCAAGTTCCAAGGTTAAGTACTTTCAGGCTCCCAACGGCACCGATGCAGGTCTTGATGCCGTGCACTGGGCCCTCGCTGTCCCTGCCAATGCCGCCGGCTGGACTGTCGACGTCGTCAGCAATGGCAAGAGCATTAGCTCGACTACCTTGAAGGCTGGCCTTAACTATGGCACAGTTGAAAAAGGCATCTCGGAAGGAACGCAACGTCTTATTATTAAGAACGGAGGAAGTGTCGTTGCTGGCTCAGATCGTGGAAGGTGTTTATCTAAGGAGTGTCATGATGGCATCTATAATTTTAACCCTCAGATCATGGGCGTTAAGAGCGACTATGACGACCGAGAATGCTGGCAGGTTTCGGGTAAGGCTGTACTCATGTACGAGGACGATGGGTACGTCACTGGCGTGACCCAAGGTCCCGTCGACTCTGACTCCAGCTGTCAAGATACCTTTGGTAAGTTCCCAAGATATTCTGCTTGAGAGGCATAGACTTTACTAATGTATTTCACAGGAGAAACATCAGCTCCATGGATGTGGAAGCCGCTGGAAGTAAGTAGGCAACTGAAAGGTGAGAAACGCAGTAACCTAGAAGCTGTGCGAGTGGTTAACATGGTGTTAGATTGGTTCTCAAACACGTTCAACACAGGGAAGTTCGTCAAGGGCCACGATGACTACAACAAATGGCTGCCCCAATTTGGACAACCGATGGATGTACAATCCAGTCATGAAAACTGCAAGTGGGGAGGACATTGTGATGCCATCGACTGCACCAAGACAACTGCAGGCTCAGCCTGGAAGTTTCTCGTCATCAACTCAGCAGCTCATCTATGGGAGTACTTTGACATGGCTCGTAACTCCATCGATGATGCATCGGATCGATTTTCTGTTGACAAGGAGACTTACTTCGAGCTTTACTGGGGCAATGTGGCAGAGAGTATCGAGAATCGAAACCAATTCCTCAACGCCATCGCCATCACATTAGGAACCCTCATTACGGCGGCTAGTCTCGCCACCGGCATGGAGGCTGTGGCCCTGGCTGGTCCTGCCGTTGGTGGTCTCATTTCGGTGGGCATCTTGCACGATACAACCAAAGACGTGAATATCGGCAACAAGATTCATGTTGAGACGTGAGTATTACCCCCGTCCCACTAAGTCGCGTTGTTGTTATCTGTGTTGACATGGAGTAGAATCGGCAGAAACTGGCTTAACGGGTGGAAAGACGTTCTGCAACCTGTTGCAGATGATCTCACCTACGGCACAGGTACTTCTGGCGACATTAATGTCCAGGACATCTTCGAGGATGGCAGCTGGGTTCTCTCGAACAACAAGCCCATCCTTGAGCTTAGTAACGAGAAGGATATCGGAAAGGCCCTCTACCATATGATACTCGGCGCCGTTATCAATATTTCGTGGAAATCACAGAATGTCTACCTCGCTTGTCACGATATGACCAAAGCCGAGTGTAAGTACCACATGTGTCCCTGTTAGAGCCAGCTTCGGTCTAATCACAGGAACAGATGAAGAACAGCAAAGAAAGGGTTTCCGATCCGGTAGCAATGATACTCGTCTCAATTATTGGCATGACGGCACTGGGTGCTTTTACCAAGGGTATGTCTTGGTTGAGTCCAGTAAGATTCTCTTGACTAACTCGGTGGTAGTGTAAAGCCTAAAGATTATCCACTTGATGGCACCAAAGGGTACCAGATCCGCCCTCCTGGCTTCGGTGTAAGTCCACAACACGACCGAGCGGACAATCACAAACAAGATAACTGACCGAGCAACAGGAAATGTACGAACCAGGCAACCCCGATAACAACCCTCTCGAAATACCGTACGACACCCACGACATCATCATCAGTAGCTTAGAAGGCTATAGGAAGGGAGGCCTTAACTACACCTTGTCTGAGAAGGACGTGACCGACGCTGTCTTTGACCTCGGCGAGTCCAGCACCGTGCGTGATGTGGTCAGAATACCCGGGTTCTTCCAAATTCCCATCTGTTGGGGTCACCCAGCAGAAGGGGTCGAATTAACACATGAGCGTGAACTTGAAGTCTTCTTTGGTAACTTGGCGGAGGTGAAATCGCATACCCAGAATGGCTACCTCCGACACTGCTGGTACGACAAGGACAAGTGGGGAGTATCTTTGGACGATGTTATGGATAACGGCTGGGATTATTAGTTGCTATGTTATCGGGCGGTTGCATAGAAGGGGGGACTCAGGAGTCTTCGAGGTAGATTTGTATGAAACTAGGTCTTGAACTACTTATCACTATCTATACATACAAACGAAACTGGAAAATGCCGACTTGGTAAGCACACAAGATATTACGAGTCCACCCAATGAATCTGCCCATTCCATTAGGGAGTCTTGAGTATAGTCGGAGTCGATGATGTGGTACTACTAGCAAAAATCCATCCGAGATACGGTAAACAGAGGTTCAAGGTAGCAGAGCTTGGTCACAGCCACACTCGCATTCGGTTCTAGAAGCTTGCCCTTCCGTAGCTTTACTTTCACATAAGAGTTGTGAATAGTAATCTCTTCATGAGTATGCATGCTCAGTCACGACGATGCTCTTTTGGAATTAAGTCAATGCGATTGACAGATCTGGCAAACTGAAGATAGCGGGGAACAAGCGAATACGAGATTCCAGCCTGGAAACTTCCAACTAGATGGAGGCACCACAGCCTCAACATTGACCAAGAGAACAAGCGACAATGCCGATCTTCTATGGGCCAATCTGAGGCAGGCACCAAGATCTTACGTGAGATTTCTAAATGAAGATGGGATGCAGGGCTGAATTGAACCTTGTAAGCGAACTGTCTCTGACGACGAAAAGACTATCATTGTAGGTATTCCCATCCTTGCATCAAATCACCTCGACAATGATGCCAAGCCATCTTGCTAAACTAAATATCACCAGGCCTGCTGCAACATAGAGGAAGTTCTGACGACGTCAGGGCTCTTCTCGTGGATGCCCAATGTAGCTTCGGCCGACAGTTCGGTAGCCAACTACCTGCTGGCAGCAGGTGCAGTACTATATACCGAAAGAAATACTCCACAAGCACTTCTTATGGTTGAGTATCAACAGCGTTTCTGAGACTACCAAAAACTCTTATAATCTTTCTCTTTCTGTCGGAGGATCTAGTGGTGGAGCAGCTGGTCTTGTTGCAGCATGCGGATACATTCTGGCCTCAGGAACAGATGATGGTGCGAGCATTCGCTTTCTGTCAGCATTTTATAGACTTTATAAGTCGTTTCACTGAGGCTACCCATATTATCAGTTATTAACTTTTGAGGGGCGCTAAGATACTCCCAGGGACGTATACCATCAATAGGTATCATAACACCAAGAGATGGTGATGAGTTAGTCAATGCGGGTTTAGGACCCATGGCTCAAACCGTGTCATCTCTCGAACTCTGGGTCAAGGCTCAGCTAAAATGCAAACCTTGGGATTACCACCCTAGCTGTATTCTTCTGGCATAAAACGCACTACAAGTCAAGAGGACTACCAAGAAGCTTTCTTGTTATTAGAGTGCTGTGGGATGACGGTGTTGTACACCAAACACCCCCTGTAGAAGTGAGCTTTCGCATTATTTGTTCAATTGTCGCATCAGACGGGATTTCTTACAATGAATAACCTCAGCGCACCGAGGAAAATTTTTGATTTACTGGATCAAGCTGGGTATCCGTAATTGAACTTCCAGCCGAGCAGATGACAGAGGCCTATTAACAGGCGACGTTATGTACTATGAGGTCTAATGTTCAGTCAGGCGGTGCCGTTATTATAGAACGTATGAACGCCTTTACCGGGTAGACATTGATATTATCATTTTAACGAGGCCAATGACGTGGTGAATGGCAATGACCAAGGTTCTGCCTATTAATTCAAGATATTATTGTTTCTTCCCATGAGAAGAAGTGTCTTACTGAAGCAAGGAGATCCGGAAACAAGACGACATTTCCAAAGGCATAACGTCTCCCAAGATAATGCCAAGCTTAAGGCTATAGTAGTGACTGCGAAATCTGAAGTGGGCAAGGAGAGTGACCGCTTTATTTTGATTGGTGATAGGAGCTCAGGAATGTAGTGTGAATTTTAATGATCCAAATACTGGCCTCTCGCGGTTATGCATAACCAGTAAAGCTACTGTTCTTAAGTAAATGTGAGATAGCGATCAACGTTCATCAGCCTATTAGAACCAGCGCACTGGACACAGACGTAGCTTTGACAAATCAATTGGTCATCTAGCCCTGGCGATTAATACCTGTGGCTTCGATAAACTGCTAGCGTCGAGCTGAAATACCTTGTCTTGCTTGTCAGCAGGGAGAATTGGTTTGGTGCTGTCGATCAGATGTCAGGACAAATGCCACGTCGCTGACAGTCTTAGAGTTGACATCAGTGGCATTTATGAATAACACACACACACATATATATATACGTGTATGTCACGACTCGCTTTAGCCTTTACTTCTCATTATCTTCCATTCTACAAACAAAGCTTTTATCTGAATACTAAAATTACAACTCTCGCCATGAACTCCAATGTCGAACTGGTTGATGGCGTACTTGTGACCATGTGCGACGTATGTAACTTCAGTGTCAGCGAGCGGTACCACTACTCATCACTAACTGAGAACACGCAGTACAATCCCCCAGACGAAGAGTGGACAAACAATTACCTAGACATGGGTGGTGACGAACATTGGGCTGAAGGCGGTAAAGTGTGCGAGGTTCTTGAGGGTCGTGGTCTGAATGGCGACATCAAACCACTTTTCGCCCTAGATGCTGAATCAGGAGCCCCGTACACATTGTTCGAGCTTAGCGGAACTTTCTATTTCTTCAGCGCAGCTGACGATTCCCTCGAACGTATTACCTACCCTAAAGAGCTTGGTGAAATACTCGGAACTATAACAGATCCGGATGCCGGGCTTGGCGAGGTTTCAACAACTACTGTTTAGGACTTCTACAAACCGAAGTAGTAGACGAGTCTATATTAATTAAAGATAAAACATCTCTAAGTTGCGGTCTCATTGCTCGGATGACTAACCGTCCTTATTTTACAATTCCGCGCAAAAGTACCGACACATCCCGGTCCCAACCCCGCTTTTAATTCAACCTTAACATCAACACCACAACTTTATCGCGTTATTTCAATAGGAAAAAATACCTCAATTACGGCAAAAAACATATCATTCTCCTCACAAAAGAACGAGGTTTATAACGATATACGAATTAGGCGTTCCCGTCAAAGAAATTGCGGACAAATCGGGGTTAACTCGGCACGCAATCTGGGGAGTTATCCGACGGTACCGTTATTAACAATCGGCCAAGGACATCAAACGTTTAGGGCGCCCGCCAAAGTTAACAAATAGAGACAAATCGCATATCAAAATAATTATTAATCGCAACGCTTTTATTTTATATAAAAAAATTATTCAGAAATGCGGTTTAAACTGCCACAAAAGCATAATTTAGTATTAACTTAAGGCTAAAAAGATATAATATAAGTA